>VXAU01002171.1:1935387-2003560 GCA_013399695.1 Formicarius rufipectus
AAAAAAAAACAAAAAAAAACACCAAACTAAACCTTAGTATTCAGGCTCAAAGTGATTTAGGACCATATTGCACCATGTGACATGTTTCTGTGGTATTATGCCAGTGTGCATGACCACAAGATACAGTTAAAACTACTGACACCTTGCACTGAATGATGATTTGGAAGAATTTGTTGTGTTTTCTTAATTTGGCTGAGTGTTCTGGACTGGCAGGATGTACTAATCAATAGGAACTTGTGGGAGGTGAGTTAGATCCAAAATTCTCAGGACAGGAATTACAGAGCAGTTATTTCAGACATATGGCTTTAGCAAAAGCCCAAGGATGGGCATCAGTAAGAACACTCTTCCAGATTGAATTGTTGAGGTCTGTGGGATGTGCAGACACACAGAAGAGCAGCTTATGTGTTCTAAACACACTGACTCACACACAGGGGGTGTTCTCCTTTGCCCTCGGGGGCTGGAGATGAAGTGCAGCTGCTGTGGCTGCTGAGGAGCCCGTGCCAGAATAGCAGTAGAACTTTGCTGCTGGGAGGAAAGCAAAACTAGGCTGGGCAGAGCACCGTGCTAATCTGGCTCTACTGCTCCCCAAATGAAGTCAACTGGAGTACAGCCGGCGAGGCTACAGGGAGCTTGGAAAGATTTCCACTCTATTGCAAGTACAGGAAGAGATGGTACCCAAAAGAAAAGTGAATTTATATCCTGAATATCAGTAGATTTCCCCAAAACATCACAAAGGGCAAATTACTCAGGAACTTTAATCAAATGACTGGCTTTGTTTGGATTAAAAACCTTTCAGCTCTATCTTCACACAACTCCCATGTTTGTGTGATTTGCATTTATGGGCCTAACATATTGAAGTATCAGCACTCACATCTAAAATCACCAGTGTTAAGACTATGCACTAGGAATTTTTATTTAATCAGAATACTAATTTAAAAAAAAATGTAGACAGTGAAATAATGAGAGAATACCAAGGAACAAACAGGCCACTTCATTTTTTAAATCTTCCTCTGCCACTACTGTCTATGGGAGACATTATAATAATCTGTTTTCTTTATCAATGCATTGCTTTTGCCGTTAGGCTGGAGAGAAAAATAAGGCCCCGACCTTGCCTGGCTCTACTGAGGAATGCAGCAGCATTCATTGCTCCAATGACTTCTGGAGTGTTTGGTAAATTTGTCTAGAGGGCTGATAATCAAGGGAGAAATAAGCCACTCTTTGCAGTCTGTTCAAGTCAGAAGGGAGTAGCTGCTGTGACTGTCTGGGCAGTGCATCGTAGTCCCCTTGCACTTGACTACAGTGACCACTGCTCTGCAGGGTCAGGGTGGTTATGGGGCCGTGAGATGTGAAACTGCAGTGCAGGAGTTCCTCTTTTCATTTGAGTTGAGTATCAGAAAATGGGGCAAACAGCTTCCTGGAGCCCTCTAAATATCAAAGCAGAGGCCACCACAGCATGGAGAAATACCTCTGACTCAGAAACCCTTGCAGGTGAGTTGCAGAGCTAGGAGGACAGACCACAAGGAGAAGCCTGCAGCCTGCCAGCACCGTTCCCCACACTCACAAAGGGTGAGTCCCCCTGAGCAAAGCACATCATCAGTATCAATGGGTGCCAAGATTGCTGAAGAGCTGTTCTGTCTTTCCACCACCCAGAGCAAAGACTTGCTCTTCTTGGTTGTCTCCTGTTCTATCCAACAGCTTCTGAGATGATTGCGTTTATAATACTTTAGTTACTTCATCTTCTCCCCTATTATTTTTTCCTCACCTGCTGTAGGTAATAGTAGCCCTCTTCCTCTGTGCTGACAAAACTTTTATTTGAGGGAACGCTGCTGCTCCCTCGCGTGAGGCTCCCCTGGTCTCATTCAGGAACACATTTTTGAGGCCAGTCAGACTGCATTTGGAATATCTGAGAGTTTCCTCATCTGAAATGTGAATGGGCATTGATTGAATAGAATATTTATTTCCATTTGATCTCTATGTTTTGCATCATTTGCAATGAGTTTTTGTGCAGTGGATGTTTTAGCGCAACAGTGCAAAAATAATAAATTTTTGAAAGACAATAGTTCATTCCCTCATGCTTCAGCCATACTGTGATCTGTTACACTGGCAAGCACTCTCTAACATGGAGAATTTGTAGCAAAGAGGTTCTTTAGTCCTTAAAGCCCATCAAATGCTTTCTAGCACATTTTTTTAAAGCACTATATGTGAGGATATTACGAAAGAAACACCAGGTATTGTGAGTTTTGAACAGTTCCGCTCCATCAAACCCAATATCCCCCTCCTTGAGTATTTTATGAGAAAAACCACTGAACCCTCAGTGAATTTCAGATGGATTGTGTGAGTGTCCAGAATTGGGTCCTTATGCCAGCAAAAGGCCTTTTTATTATTTCTTTCTTCATGCACATTGTAATGAGCCACTAAACCAAAGAGGGTGTGGGATAAACCATTGCCCAACCATTGCCCTCCTAACACAAAATCTCCCACAAAATGCGAGTTGGGAGGAAGATCAGCAGAACTTAGGCTGGTTCTGAGAAAGTGGAAGGACTTTGTGCTCTAAGTGCCTGACCTCAGACATGCTGGGGCAGGGAATGGAAAGTGCTGGTCAATGTTTGATTATAAAGAAAAGGGGAATTATGAGGTACCCTGTGAAATGGGTGGGACCCAGAGCTTCAGAGTGCACATCAAGGTGTTGGTGAGCATTGTTAAGTTAAAAATGGAGGGCAGGCACAAGGAATTCTTAGGCCAAAGACAAGGATTTTCCTCCTACCTCCAGGAAATAGGAAATATCCCACAAAGTTAAAATACCAAAAAGGCTATTCATTCGAGGTTTATAGAGATGAAATAGAGTTACTTTATGACTAAGACTTGGTAGTAAAAGTACATATATAAGGCAGGTGGTAATGTGGAGTAATATTTGCAATAGGAATCAGTGGATTTTGATATTTAGTCAGTTCTGCCATTGATTTACTGTGTCAGACATTGTCAGTGCTGTGCCTTCATATCTATTGTCATAAAAGTGTTCCTGAAGACCTAATGGATATTAAAAGATTTTGAGACTGTAAAATTTGCAGATGATCTGAAAGTTATGATCATTTGAAGCAATATTTTTAATTTTTTCTCCTTATAAGAAACGTTACTTTTTTTTTTTTGAGAGTTAATTAACATTAGGAATAAATGTTTCATGATACCCCCATATGAAAAGTTTATTTACTTCTCAAGGTTTCATAAACCCCCAAACTTTTATGTTTTCTGAAGACTGCTTGTCTCCTTCATGGTCAGCCACTAAATCATTCATGTCTACCCTTATCTTGGTGTAACCCCACTGCACACAGAGCTAAAGCTCGAGTCTTAAAGTAGTTCTACAGTCATTCTTGATTTGCTTTTGGGATTTTTCAGTGGTTTGTCTCTACTGGCATAAATGAGTGTTGGTGGGATTAACCAAAGCACCAGCAGAGAGTGTGGCCTCAGCCATGTGCTTCCCAAGCCGTTGTCACACAGGTGGTGCTCAGAACCCTGGATGAATCCTGGAGCAAAGCAGCTCCTGGACTTTGCTGTGTGCTTGCCAGCCTGCCCTCATATTGGAAATGAGTAGCAAAGGGTGCAGGGTCCTGATGCCTTGTCTGTTGCCCTGAAAGGGTGAAGTGCTGAGGACGGAACAACAGGCCCTGAGCCAGAGTAGACCTCTAGATGAACCTTCCAACCAAGTGTCATCTTTAGTCATGTATCAGCTTATTAGCCAGGATTCTGTATAATCCTTAGTAATATACATAATCTGATAAGACTACACCAGTGTAAACATGTATGCTTGTTAGTAACATGTATTAGTATCTGCTTATTAGTACCTGTTCTTTAATGAGATGTGACTATAGCTGTTTTTCTGTATTTAGAGATGGGCCAAGGCTGTGGAAGGAGATGGCTGGCCTTGTTCAACAGTAGATGGTCCAAACTGACTCCCTTGATTTTCCCTTGAGCCCTGGCCAGGTTTTGGGTGAAATCCAGGAAAGGGGGAAAGCCAGATATTTTGTGCACTAAATAAGAGATGTAAGGTTTTTTGTTTAACGAGATAAAAGCTGGACCCCTTCCCAGCAAAGTCAGAGACCTCACCTCCTAGTGGACCCACTGAGTAGGATTTCCCAGTTCCTGGACTGGTTCTCCAAAGTTTTGCTGTGATTGGGGCACCCCAGCTGATGTGCAGGACTGGATGATGGTGCTGCATTAACAGGGTAATTGGTCATGTATCTGTCTTAATCATTATAGACACTCTTGTAGTAATGATTAGGTGCATTGATAAGCTCATCCTTTTATAATTATTTGCTATTTTGCACTATAGTAAATGTATAGACTTAGATATGTACACCTGTGCTGACCCTCATCCCTTGGCAAAACAAAAGGTTTCAGACATTTCATTATAAAATACTAACAATAGCAGCAAAATATAGCAATGTTTGAAGGCTGCAGAGAGGAGGAAGAAGAGGAGTTAAAATCAAGATTCTCCACACGAGCTCACACAGCCTGGATTTGCAGGGAAGAGTCCACAGGATGAGGAAGGCTTGGCCTCTGGTGGAGTGCTAAACTCAGATTGAGACATGGGGGTTCCTCTTTTGGCCAAGGGCCCCAGCGTGCAGTCCTCTCACACGCTCTGTGCTCGATGGGCCTCTGCAAACCTGAGATGATAAAGGTCCTCTTTGCTCACCCTGGGCTGGGGTTGTCTGTGAGGACACCGAGCTCCTTGAGAGAAAAGCTGTTTTTCCCTGGACATTGTACAATGCCACACACAGTGTTATCCAGATTCCAGAATGGTTAAATCACTGTCAGCCACCCAATATGCTTGGTATTGGATACAGTTTGGATCAGTAATTTATCATAGTTTTGTGGGACGGGAGTATCACCAGATTTCTTTTTTTCTTGAGGATGGAGATTTTGGTGACTTTTTTTTCCCCTTCTCTTCAGGGCTAGCACTTTGCATTATATATATTTCAAGGTAGGGAAATTGCTCACTTGACAGCTGTGGATAAAACATGAAATTTCAGATAATGTTTCAAATTCATCAGACACAAACCTGCTTCAAGGTAATTTTTAAATTAAGCTAAATTCAAATATTGTCTCCTGGCATCTCTCTGTAATTAGAAAATTTTCTTGAAGGGGAAGGAGATAGCTGGTATACAACTTATTTTGCAGCTAAAAATAGGGCTGTCAAGAGATTGGGTGATATAAGGCAAACTGTGTTGAACAAGGTTTTGTGCTTAAAAGTTTTCCCCTACTCACCAGCTTGACTAGTTTCCAGCTTGCTATATAACAGTTAATGGGGAGAGAGTCAGCGTATGAGATGTTGCACAGCTTTCGTGGTGTGAATTTGAATTCAAAATTCTTTTTCCGCCTCTCTTTTTAATCTCTCTCTGTTATGACAGAATCAGAGAACTGTTTGGGTTGGAAGGGACCATAAAGACCATCTCATTCCACCCCCTGCCATGGGCAGGGACATGTTCCACTAACCCAGGTTGCTCCAAGTTCCATCCAACCTGGCCTTGGACACTTCCAGGGGTGGGGCAGCCACAGCTCCCCTGGGCATCCTGTGCCAGAGTCTCACCACCCTCACAGGGAAGAATTTCTTCCTGATATCTAGTCTAAACCTGCCCTCTGTCAGTTTGAAGCCATTTCCCTTTGTCCTATCAATACATGTCTCTGTCCAAAGTCCTCCATCTGTCTTGGAGCCTCTTTAGGTCCTGGAAGGGGCTCTAAGGTGTTACTGGAGCCTTCTTTGTTTCCATTGGCACAACGGCCACTGCCTCACTCTGTCTCCATAGCAGAGGAGCTCTGGACATCTGGTCATCTTTGTAACCTCCTCTGGGTTTGTTCCAACACCTCCATGTCCTTCTCATGCTGAGGATGCCAGAGCTTGGGGTAGCACTGCAGGTGGGGCCTCACCAGAGCAGAGGGGCAGAATCCCCTCCCTTGCCTGCTGCCCACGCTGGGAAGATGCAGCCCAGGATCTCACTGCCTTTCTGGGCTGGCACACTTGGAGTTCCTTGAGTCAACCAACACCCCCAAGTCCCTCTCCTTGGGGGCTCTCAATCCACTCTTGACCTGTTATCTTTCTGACAACTGAAGGAGGGTAAAATATTACTTTGAGAAAAGCATTTTATGTTTTTGGAAATATTATTTCAGAGCTGTTTTAATTATTTTTTTGTTTGGGTTTTATCCTGGGGGTTCCATAAGCCTACAGTGCTCCTGAGAGCAGCCAAATGCTGTGTGAGGTGTGAAGGAGCCTTGGTTGCTTCAGAGGCTGAGAGCCTCCAAACTGCCCTGCACTGCTCAGCATTGGGATGCTGGCCTGCCTTGCTCTCCCTTCTCCTCAATTCTCTCCCTTCCAATGTGTTTAATTCAGAGCACAGCACTCCTATCTGCCTTCCTGCCTTTCACCTGCTCTGCTGGCACCTTTCCTGTGAGCAGTTGCTTACCTGTCACTGGCAGCACAGGCAACATCTTTAGGCATGGGCAGGGAGAGGAGGTCACTGGGAAACATTTGGGATGTTGTCACAAGCCTCGTAGCTGCATTAGGGCTCATGAGCAAGGGCTGTGCTGCCAAGGAAATGCCACTGGCTTTCCTACTTTTACAGTTCTGATAAAAATTCTCTGCAGTTCATTCAGGCACATAAATCAGAAAAGAAAAGAAACAGAAATATCCTTTGCAAGTAGGACTGTGCCATAACACCTCTAACAGATTACACCTTTATTCAATTTCTTTGTAAAGGGCCATGTGTCAAAAGGCTTTTGCCCTAGATCTGTTAAAATGGTATATGGAAGGACAGCAAATTTGCTTCACCCTTTACCTTGACGCAGTAAACATTGTTGCTGGGAGGTGACATCAGTCAAAATCTGTGCCAAACCCAGGTACAACAGGCTCCAGGGAAACCTGTATTCAATAGGTTTCTAATTCTGACCTGTAATTGTAGGCATTTTCAGAAGCTTAATGCTTTCCAACTGAGTTTTCCCTATTCCACTGCAATGTAGCAGCAGAGCTGCAGCTGTCTTGCAGCTGAAGGACAGGAGAAAAACGTGGGGGAAAATATCCATCTTAGGTAAGGAAGGATTTGTACAATTTGGATAGTTCCAAATGGGAGAGACAGTATTCCTTAAGAGTTTAGGGAACAGCCACCTTTTGGCTGATGGAAGGACAAGCTCCAGCTCATGTGCCCTCTGCTTGTGAAGTCACGAAGCACATGCCAATCTATGGGAGGCAGATATCCATGACCTACTATTTATTACTGGCAAAAAGTAATTTATTTGGTCCCAAATACCATCATCATTTAACTAAAACTATTTTGCAGGATTATGGTAGTTCTGAAGGAATCAAATGCTGTGGAGAACAAGCATTAGAGTTTTCAGTTTTGAAAATAAAAAGATTAAATAGTACATGAAAATCAGTAAAGATATGAAGCCAGAGCCACTGTTCTTATGTGGGGTGAAAGATAAATATTTTCCCTAAAGTTTTTCAAGGTTTTTAATTCAGAAAGTTAAACATAAAATCAGTTTTTGACATAGCAATAATAATGGTAGAGGCACAAGCATTCTGTTTCAGGGGAGAGTAGATATGTGGTGTGGTGGGAAAAAGACCGTATAGCTGTTTTGGCACATGTAATTAGACACAGGAAAAAAAAGTATTGGAAAGAAAGATAACACATCATTTCTGTTTGCTGTAAGGGTTCAAATACAGTGGGTGTATACTTTAAATGTAAGTTATGATTAGACCTGTTGGTGGCCTGATGAACTCTGTGCAGTACAATGTTTTGCCTAAAGGCCTAAACCACTTCAAACCTCACTTTGCCAAGTGCTTCACCGTCATCACTTGAATGGATCCTTAGTCACCAAGCATTGCTGATGCTGTTGCAGTGTGAAACACTCCTTGCAAATTATTTTCATCTCCTTTTGTTATGCTTTTTACCTCCCTTGCCAATATGCAAGAGCTGCCTTGAACAGTTCTTTTTTAGTTTGTGTTTCAGTGCTTCTTGCAAGGTAGTTTGTTTTCTCTGAATGCTGTGAAATGGAATTTTTTCATGTCACGTGGTGATGGGTAAGCCTTTTAATGTTTTAGTAGAAATTACTCCAATAAACTAATTACTTTCTCTAATGTGTGCTATCTGGTCCGAGATCATAGGCAAAAGAACTGTCTGATGAAAACACTGGGGTTTGAACATTCCTTTATTTTTGCAACACAGCCCTCAGCTGTCAGTGTGTTGTCTGTACATTGCCTTAAGAAAAAGCCTTTATTTCATCATCTCAACAGTTTTGTCTTAGAAAACAGAGCTTTGCCTACTGTGTTGAAGGGAAAATCTGGAGGAAAAATGATCCTCCTTTATTTAATACACAGCAATCAATAACTCCATGAGTTAGCAGCACACTCACCTCATACACGGGCAAGCTTATGAAGGTGAATGAGAAAAGAGGCATCAGTGCATGAGAGAGTCTTTATTATTCTTGTGTAATGTAGTAGGAGAGTGTTAATGAAGATAAGTTAATTTGTGACATGTGAGGGAGACACCTGAACCACCAGACTTCAGCTGCAGAGGTGATTGCCAGGGTCATCCTCAGGAAGGAATCTGTGCCTGCTGAGGAATTTTGATCTGAATTTGGGCCATGAGAGAGGCCTGTTGGAGGCCCAAGCCACGGTGCTGATGCCACCCAAGGGGACAAAGCTGTGAGGCAGGAGATGGAGCTCAGTGCCAGGAGGTGATGGCATTTTCTTTCCAGCACAGGTAGGAATGCTTGCCTTTGGCTTCCTAGTAGTGCAGGCAGGTCTAAAATAAGGCTATAAAATGCTTTTTATATACATTCCCTGGTTCCTTATCTTCCGTGGTGTGAAGTTTTGGTGCTTAAGAGGAGGAAAAGTGATCACAGACATGAAAGTCATCTCTAGTGAGTGAGGAAATGATAACACCCAATACTCTGCTGTATTGCTCTGTATCATGCAGTTGGTTTTTCAGGGGTTTTTATCTCTTCTTTGGATTAAGAGGCTCTGAGGCACAAGTAGACTTGATGTATTTGCTGCTGTATGAAGGTAGTGATGTGTCTGTGCTCTGTTGGGTGAAGGAGCAATTGAAGGGGGTGAGTAGGGATGCTTCAGCTTGCCCTCCTTCAGCTGATACAGGTGAAAAGCAGGACAAAGACAATTGCAGGTTCATCAGCTGCTGAAATGTCTATGGTTTGCAAGCAACTTGGGGAATCTCTTAGTCCTTGTTGTGCAAGTTAAAGCTTGTTCAGTCTCAGGAGTTTGCCAGCACATTTCTGAAAATGCTTTCTACGCTCACCAAGGGGCAGCAAAGCAGATCTTGTAAGTGCAGTCAGGGAGTCATCATCCCCCTCTTACACCAGGTCCTGCAAGCAGATCTGTGTCATCCCTCTGGAAATGTGTCTCAGCAGTTCTTTTGAAGTCAGAACAAGCAGAGAGAGCTGACTTTGGACAGAAGGTTCTGTCTGGGGTTTATCTGGACTGGGGGCCCTGACTGCTGTCCTCAATTCACAAGGTTTAAAAAATACCTGAGGAACTGTGGATGTGTTTGCAGTGCATGTGATGAGAGTCCTGTTGGGTAACAAGTTGTCTGTAGATGGAAGTTTGTTCTGCCTGAACCACACATCAAGGTGCAGTCAGGGCACAGGTCCTGCCTCAGATTACTGTGTTGCTGTTCCTCTTGCACTGAATGCCCTTCTTTCTGTCCCTGTTTTCCTGCACTGAAGTTCTCACAAGTTAGTCCTGGGCCCTACAGAAATGTTTAGGCCCCAGTCCTACAGGTTTTTATGCTATTTTTAGTAGCTTATACTGAAAGTTAAGGAGGTAGTGGTGGGTCAAAAGTATGAACAAACAGCTGCAGATAACTTACATTTTAGGCACATTTCTAAAGGTGCCGCCAGATGCTGCTCCCCTGCAGCAGGGCCGGTGTGATTCCAGCACAGCCTGGGCTTTGCTTTTCGTTGCAAGGGAGGGTTTAATCTACTTGATTGTCATGTTCATCTGTCTTAGAAATAGTTGGGCTGTCCATCCACTGTACAAAAGGAAGGAAATGGGACCTATTTCACTCACAGATCGTATGTCTGAATGTTGAGCAGTTTGACAGTTTCTTGTGCCTTTCAATCATTTCTAATTTATACACAGCCTTCAAAGATACTGCATTGTTTGATTCATTGTACAGGAAATTACTGCAAGCTGGTTTTCCTTCTAATACCTACACAAAACTCAATTAAAACTAATATCAATTAGCTGTGAATGACTTTTGAGAACCCTATTAAACAAAAAATATGAGTAGATGCCAACTATTTAAAATATGGGAGTATGTCAGTTTTAATATCCGTTATGTTGCTGTATTTCCAAGCCATAAAAATGACAAGAATGGCATGCACTGTGTAAAAGAAATTTGTTATGGTCACTTAAAAAATTGTTTTTCATTATTATTAACTACTGGAAAGTCAGATATGGATAGTAAGTATTCTTTGATATGAAGTAGAGATTTTCATGAACTGACACTTCATACCACACAACTTAAAATATTTATTCCTATTAGTGAGTGTTTTGCTGCCATTTACAAAGTGCTTGAAGTGCTTTTAATGCTGTGTAGGTTTGTGAGACGTATGTAGCTGTTACTACCTTATCCTTACTCTGTGAAAAGGTACAAATTGTGCAAAAATTCCATGTTGTGTCCAAAGCATTTGCCTAGGGGGTCACCTGAGTGATGTTAAACCATACCAGAGGTTCAGATAACCAGCACTGGTCAATAAAAGATGTCCAGGGCAGATAACAAGAAAAATACAAGAGTAAAAAAAGACCTTTTAGGATACTTCCCCAATCATCTGGGACTTAGGAGTTTTTGGATACTTGCAGCTGTTAACCCTGGATGAGAATTTTTTCCCCCCTCTGAAGATACTGAAGTTTTGAATCCATGTAAAACTTTAACACCAACTGAATCTCACGGGAATAAATTTCAGTAGCTCTTTATAATGAAATGTATCTTTTAAATGGTATGATCATAGGTTAAATAGCTTTGTTCTTTTGAATTTCAAATTTGCATCTGACAGTGGTTTCCTATTAACCAGCACCACTTGCTTAGCTCTTATTAATGAAAATGTCTCAACTGTGGTCCTGATTTTTAAACATGAGTTTATCCCTCTTCTCCCTCTCCCCCTCAGCTCTTTTTGGTCTTTTTCTTGTTGTTTTTGCTGATTAGAAGTTGGCTTTAAAACTGAGCAAACCTCAGTGACAGGTTCTGGACTTCCTTGGTGGCAACTGCAGCGGTTGAGAAGCACCTTTAGAGCAGATTGTACATGGCAACAGCCAGTACAGCCACACATAAAAAAGGCATAACAGATGAACTTCAGAGCAAACTGAATTAGATGCACTTACTGCAGTGTAATGAACTGGTGCCTTTAGTAATTAGCCAGGGCTGAAGTGATCTGCTGTGGATTATATTCTTTGACTCTCTAATAATCTAAGTCACATTTCCCCTGGTTGACATTTACCAAAAGCCTCAATTTTCTGGTGTTTCACAGCTCACTTTTGAATGCTCAAATCCTGGATGTGACTGTTGAGAGCTTCAGCTGAAATTGTCCTTTCTGCAATTTTGTGCGCTTCCAACTTTATTACAAGTCTGTCCTTTAAGTCAGATATATCAGACATTACAGCAGTCATATTAGAGTATAAAACTCGTCTGGACTCAAAAATGGTAATAAAATTTACATCCTTTTCCCTGGAACTGGCTCTTTATGGACCTGTTTTCCCAGTTGAATATCCAATAACTTCTTCAGGGCTTCACAGGAGTCCAGGGCTACACTAGATGAGTTTAGTGCTGGTCTGGCGGTTCTGAGTCCAATCGGCAACAAAAGGTATGACCTCAGAGCTGCTGTGACATCTTGCTTGGCATTCCCAAAATTGCTTCCTCTCCCAGGCTTCCCTCTTCTCTTTTTTTGCTCCCCCTCCCCAATTTAATTTTTTACCTTATTTATAATAGTTTACTTTGTCTTTTTATTGTTATTTTTTTCAAACAGAAAATATTGCTCACTCTGTGCACCTTAATACTGCTACAAACTACAGAAGTTAAGAAATGTAGTTTTAAGCAATTTTAAATGGTATAAATGTATAAAGGTTGAAATAATGCACCTAAATTTTCAGGTTTTGATGCTTCCTTGTGAGGATTTGATGGTCCTTGAGCTTTGGAGTCTTTTCTGAAGTTCACTTTTCCAGGTTTATTTGGAACTTTGTGGACTGTAGTCTAATTTTAATATAGGAACTGATATTCTTTTTAATTTATTGCCTTTGAGAATGGGAGTTTCAGGTGATTATCTTAACAGTGATATCAGTCTCTTCCTGTTTCATGTGATGAGATCCTGACTGAGAAAATCAAACACTACTAGAAGCAATAAGTAATGGAATGTGGTTAGTTAAATATATTTAGAGTTTTCTGTTTCTCTCTTTTAAGACAACTTTGGAATCACCATCTCATATGCAAATCTCAGGCTGTCTGAAGGTCAGGTGTTGGCATCAGGATGAGAAAGCTAAAAAACAGACTCGAGCAGGCAACAAATTTTCTATTTTCATCTTGGTCAAAATATGTGTATGTTGATAGTATTTACTAGCACTTATTTGCATAGGGAGAAAGCCTTTAAATGCTGCTGCTTATCTGGTCTTTAGCCCCACAGCATAGATGCTGTTAGCTGAGTTGTGTTATTTAATCTGGTGTTCAAAAGAAAATGTCAACCAGACCAGCTATGAAAATTAAACTATTCCAATGCCTTTAGGACTTCTTTCTTCCATTGGCTTCAAATGAAAGTAAACATGGATATTTTTCTGTTATTTCTAGAAAACCTTCTGTTCCTATTTCTCTTTTTGTGTGATTTTGAACTATTGCATCTGGTTTACCTTGCTCCTTTCTAGTATGTCGTTGCTCTTGTTTCCAGTTGCATTTCATTTCTTCCTCTCTTCTTTTATATTTAAATTCCTCAAACCACTAGAGTTTTTAATGATCTAGTTTTCAAAATCACCCAAATACCTAACACCATTGGGATTTCCTGTCATTTTGTCTGTAGCCATCCCTCTACTTGGCACCCAACCAGTGACTTGTGAGGTGCTCACAACATTTGAAACAAAGGTTAAGTTGCTTCCCTGTGGTCCCTCTGGTTGATCTTTGACAACTTGGAAAGATTCACAATTAGCAGTTAATAAATTTCTGCTTCCATCTTTTAAAACTTATCTCCTGGAACACCAGCCAGAGGACTGTGTTACATGTGAATTTGCCAGCTATTGGGAATGCAACTGTTAGAGTTCAGCTGGGTTTTTCTTCTGTTTGTACAGTTGTTTTACTCTTTGTTTTTGTACTGAATTCTCTTTACAAATGAAGCTGAGACAACTCTTGATTGTCTGATAGTTGAAGAGATGGAATATTGCATGTAAAGCAAATAGGGCTGCTAATCCAAACCCTGGGTGAGTTCCTGTAAAAGATCATGCTGTGACAGTGGGACTGAGCAGAGAGGGGCACGGAACAAAACTGACTGGAGAGCTTATAGACACCTTATTAAAGTGTCCCAAACTAACACATCCCCAGCAGATCACTGTGCTGTCAGGTTATTCTGCTTTCTGGGCTGCTGTGATGGCACCTTTGCACATACAGTAGAGTTACCTGAGCACAGCCAAAGTGCCTGAGGGTACTGGAGTTGTTTTGGGCTGCAGAGGTCAACATGGCACTTGATGCTCCCAGGAGAGAAAATGGCAGGGAATTGAGGGGAAAAAGGTGACTATTTGTAATCTCATAGGCTTTTTTTAAATGTCAGTTTTTACAATAGCAAGGCTGTGCCTCCTCCTGCAAGCAAAAAGACAGGCAGGTGGCTCCTTTAGCTCATGGCCCTGCTGCCAAGGGCTTGGGCTGTGCAAAGCAAGAAAATGGAGATTTACCTGGGGAGAACTCTCCCAGCTCCATGCCCAAACACGTTCCCTGTCATGACACAAGCATGACAGGAGGGAAATGTGAGCAGACTGTCTTAGCATAACTGAGTAGGATCCTCTGTGTGATGATTGCACATGGCCCAGCTGCACAGAGGCAGGAGTGAGACTTACTTGCTCAGAGATATCTTTCAAGGGCTTTAAAATTCTTGACTCCCTGCTATGGTTTTTGGACAGTGCATGAGGGGTGCATAGCATGAATCACTCCATTTGCTGATTTGTGGTGTCCTTCAGGACTATTCAAGTTTTGTTTGATTTCCTCCTTCTGGGAAACACAGTGGAACGTATGTTTGGCTTTCTTTTATTTCTTCAAGTGGAAGAAGTTATTAAAAGAGTGTTTTCCAAACCCAACCTGTGCTATAGCGGAGTATTTTATTCCATTCCCATCACAAGTGCTTGAACAGGTATCCTGGGGAGACAGGCCTCTCTCCTCTGCTGTAGAGGCATGTAAATGGGGAGCAGGGCTTTGATTAGCCTCTTGCACAGCAGTAGATAAGTTAAAATCTGGAAAAATGACCATTCTTATATTTTGTAAAAAGAGAAACTGAAAAACGTAGAAGAATGAACTGAACTTTCACTAAGCATGGATGAACATTAACAGTAAGTGAATATTCCTGGAAGCCCATTCTCTTGTGCTGCTCAGCAGTTTCAGATGGAAGTAATTGCAATGCAGACTCCTCTGTTGGGCAAACTAAGACACACCTACTAACCCAAACAGCAATCTGGGCTTCTCATAAAGCTGTTTCAAGGCAATAAGGAGGGATTTCATCTAAAAACAAACTCATGTTTATTAATGAGAGCAGGGCATCTTTTCTTCCTGTTTGAGGAATGATTGATATTGGAGTGATTGCTTGTGATCATGATCTACTGCCCTCCCTGCCAGCTCACTGCTGACTCACGTGACATTTGCATTGCACTCACACACAGGCTGGCAATTCGTGCCTCTAAATACCTCTGAAGAGAAGTGTCCCATGAAGGAAAAATAAAAAATGTTAGTAGTGTTTTAGAATACCAATCACTGGAATATTTCTATTATTTAAAAGTTTGAATTATATTTGTATTGCTTAAGTTGTTTTTTACCTTTTTTTTACACCAAGTTTAAGGTGAAAGCTTCTCTAGTTGATGTGAGACTGCTCCCATCGCCATGTCAGTAAAACCTAGTCATTGACTGTGCTGTTAAAATGTTGCTGTTGACTTTCAGTGCAAAAATAAGTTTTATATACACCTCTTCTTCCTTTAAGCATAGTTTCTGCACATCACCCTAATCCACTTTGACTTGGCAAAAGTCAGAACTTTGGTTACTCAGGGCTGAAAAATACTGTTGGAATAAGGCAAAAGTTAACATGGTCACTCATCCAGAACTCCAGCCAAGCTCTAAATGAGCCATTCTTTATCTCCGTGTAGTTCAGATCCCTTTCCTCCCTTTCTCCTTGTTTAGCTTTGTGTGCTTTCATCTGAGACCAAAATAAAAAGACTTAAATTCTGAAAAGATACATGTAGCGCCTTTTCAGAGGCTCAATAGAACTGGAATAGTTGGGAGCATGTTTTGGGCACTTATCCAGGCCCAAACAAATCTCTACATAGTCTGAGGAACAAGAACTGAATTGCTATTACAGAAACTGCTTTCAGAGGTGAACAAGAAAACAGCCAGCAAGTGTGATAGGCAGAGTAAAACAATTGAGCCTTTCCCAGCTGAATAACAAATAAGCATTTCCAGCATTTTGTTTTTTCCCCTTCACCTGTAAAAGCTGAGGGCTTTGGAGCAATGTATTTTAACTCAACTTGGGAAAAAAAATAGTTAAAATGTCAGATCACCCCAGACAGTCCTTGCAGCAGTGGGGCAGAGAATCAGGCTTAATTTGTTGTTGAAAGCAATTCACAAAGTGATTTCTACAAACCAGTTCATGGTCTGTAAACTTGGCTCATTTTGTTAGATGCAGAAGCAACCTGAAGTGCTGCTTTTCCCCGGGTCTGTATATGCTGTGCAGTCATGTACTCTTGGAGAGAATTAATGACTGGTGTGCACACTGGTTCCATAATTCATTTAGAATCCTTTGTTCTCATTAATATTCTAGTTTAAACACTATGAACTTGGTCAAAGCAAATTGTTTCAGGTATTTAAATACAAATGTATAGAAAATGGTTGGGAGCTGCTACCATCCTGTTACTGATGGTTGTCTTAAACTGCCTTAGTCTCCTCAGGGAGCATTTCCTCATCTTGGTGCAAAGACCCTGCCTGCTGCCTCCCTTGAATGGAGAGTTTTGAAATTTGTGCCAGATGAAAAAAACTACATACATAAAATCTCTAGGAGGCATTTTAAAATTGTCTGCTGACATTATGGAGAGGCACATCAGCAATGTAGAGAATTGATGTGTGTGGTGATCATTGCTTTCAATACACCCCTCTTCCTTTTAGGTGAGGCTTTTACCTGTGGGCAGAGGGGAAGGCAGGAACCCGTTCCTTTGGCCACAGATCTGTGTGCTTCTGTCTAAGTGCAACATGCTGCACCTCCAGTCAGTAGCTTGAAGCTTTGTTAATGCATAAAGACATAAACATTGGGTTTTCACTTTGCAAGAGTGGAGAATGGGTTTCAGATTTATTTCCCCCAAAAGTGGCTGTTCTGTCTGGACACTCAGAGTATGAAGGAGGCAAAGTTTCTCACAGCCAGTCTGTTGATGGTTGAAGAACCTTAGAAACATCATAAAGGTCAAAAATGTCATAGCTATAAATGGAAGTGTTTAAAGTTGGAGAGCGATTTATGGAAGACGACAGCATGAATTGGCACTGGAACCATTCTTTTCCTTTATTTCCCTAAATGACTCCTTTAGTAGTGTTGAAATCAAGATAGGTTTGAAAATTAATGGGAAGGAACAGCAAATAATTAGGAACAATGTTGTCAAGTAGGCAAGTACCCTGATTACTGGACTAGCTGATTCTATACCTGCAGTGAATGTGACTACAGAATGAAAGTAGGAGTAGATTTTCTTTGCATTCACCTCCCCTTCCCCCAGTCTATTAGAGTCACATGGTGATATTGTCAAAGGGACGGTTTAGACATGAATTTAATTTATCCCAGTTGAGAAATAAAAGATCTCTCTTTATTTTTCCTAAAAGTGAAAGCTAAGTAAATTTTTAGTGCAAAGAAGCTGTAGAATTGACCGGAGGAGGAGCTCTGTTTTGGAAGAGTCCATCATCTTCCATTGGCTGTATTCTCCAGCTTGCTGATCATCAGGCCGTAGGATATTTGGAATGGGATATTCCAAGTCTGAAAACACACAGGCTAATGGGACATAGCTGTGCAAATGTAAAGGAAGTAGTGTATGGGCCAGATCCTTGGCTGATTTATGCTGCTGTAAATCTGGTGATTTCTGCTCCTAACAGCAAGTTAGAGCTGCTCAAAATCTGCTCAGAAAACTCCATTGTTGGGTGAATTTCTGCAGTAAAGAAGAAATGTAGCAAGCTCTGTAAGTGTGATTATGGGTCTGCAACAGGAATCTTTGAAGGCCACTCGAGCAGAGGCAGAAGTAGGCTCTGAAAGGAGGTGGCTCTGGCATGGGATGTTTAAAGGGTGCCAAGGCTGGGACAAGGGTTGCTCTTTGGCTCCTCAGGAGTAGCTCTGTAGCTGCATGTGGGGAGATAGAAGCCCCTGCTCCTGCCCACTCAATGAGAGCCAGGAGAAGCCCTCCCCTGCCTTCAGGGCTGGGCACTGCTGGGTTGTCATCATCAGGGACAGCTTTTAGCCCTTAGTTTGATTGCTTAAAGTGGGCTGTTGAGTGAAAACTGTTTAAAAACCCTAGAAAATCTGCCACTGCCTACCCAGAAGAGTAAGTTAAATGGTCAAAATGTTCTGTAAATCACTGAGTAACTTTGCAACTTTTTACTGAGAGAGAAGTGACCTTCCTATTAAGGTCTTCCACTAAATAATGAAACTTCACGAGAGGTGTTGGATTTTTGTGTTGTTCATTTTATTATAAATGAGTAGGGATTTGCTTAGAGTACAAAGACTTAGGTTGATGGTTTTTTCTTTCTATTAAACTTGGGTAGTTAGGTTTTCTTTGTGGCCAGCTATCATCTTGTGTAGCCCATCGCTGTTTCAGAGATTCCTGAGTGTCAGATGCTTGTTTCTAATGGACGATCAAATGAATATGATTTTTTTTTTTTAATTATTCTCTTTTTCTTTTTTTTCTGTCAGTGGGATTTTTTTTCTTTGGAATAAAAATCATCACTGTTATGAGAAACTTTAGGAAGTTGCATGGAGTTTAAAGCCTCATAGTCTTGAATGCATGTTCCACATTGAATCAAGTGTACTGTGTCTATGCACCATGAGGAAAAACTTATTTCACATATTTTCCTACTTTTGAAAAGCTGAGCTGCTATCTTGGGCCTCTGCTTTCAATTGTGTTGCCATTTTTAAACTTTGTCAAAAACACTCTTACTCCAGCTGGATTACTCGTGTAAATGGCAACCCGCTGAGATGTCTCTGCAGCCTTTTGAGAGCTTTGAAAGGAAATCTTTCCTGGCTCTTTGTGTCCCACATGGCACATGAATTGTAGTGTTGCCAGCTGCATCTTGTATGTAATATTGGCCTCTGATCTAAATTGGCTTAAGAGTACAGTTAGGGTTCAGGAGCAGCAGAGGAGCTGAAGAGAAAACCATCCTCCCTGTGTGCTTTGTAACTCTGTTGTTGCAGTGCAGTGTCTTCAAATAGGCTTTATCATACTTTTTGGGGACACCGAAATCTGTAAATCCCAGCCACACTTATTACAAAAGGGCAAACTAGGGCCATAGATAAATACAGCAGAGCTAAACTGAACTTGCAGCCAGTTCTGGATCCACTCCCTCCTGTGTTAACTTTACTTCTTCAAATAACTTCTTTTTTTTTTTTTTTGTGCTGATGATGCTGTTTTCTTTATCACCATAAATCATTGTTTTATGCTGATGACACTGTATTTCTCTATCACCATTAATCATCTATAATGCTGGAGAAGGAAATGTTAATGAAGAATACAATTTATTAAATGTCATGCAGTGGGTGGGCTAAAAGGTGGATTAACTGCAAACCTTCTAAAAACAGGGCCAAAATAATGACCCAAACAGACCTCTAGGTCTGGTGTGAGATGTACTGGAAGAGGTGAGCAGGACACAAACGGTGAGTGTGACAGCAAAGAAGGGTTTTACAGAGTGGGCAAAGGCCTGGGGAAAGCTGGGCCAGCCTGGCAGGGATGGGAATAGTTGCTCTGGGAAAACAAGGGCCCACCTTGATGTGTAGAATGTGCCTGGAAAGACACAACTTCCCATTTGGTACTGCTCTGCTCCTCTTGGTGAAGATGAGGCAGGAATGGACAGTAATTGAAGAACAACTCTTCTCCCTCTGAAGTGCCCATGCTCTTTGGAAGCACAAGATGCTCTCTGATACTTCTGTTGTCTGATCGTGGAGTAATCAGCTCTTGCAAAACAGGCAAAGGGACTTGAATGGTAGCAAAGACTGACAAAACAAATGCCTCAAGCCATAACTGTTACTGAGAGAGTGTTTCAAACCTTAATTCAGCTAAATCTTTGATTGGCTAGTATGTCTCTGCTATAAACTTTAAAGACCATGTTAGTTACCTGTCATTTTCAGAGATTGCTTCTATACCTTGTCCACTTGTAGTCTGAGTGTTTCCCAGAAGGCACAACTTTCTTTTTCATTTTTAATTTTTAATTTTTACCACATTTTGATTATGGGGATATTATATGGGGTCAGTGCTCAGTCAACTGTTAAATAAATTGCAAATTCCACAAAACACAGCCAGCAGAGTCATTACTAACTGTAATGCTGAAACTTCGAGCAAAATTACATCTGGCTACAATGCTATTCAGATGCATAAATTATACAGCCTCTGATTATCTTAAAGAAAATTCACCCATTAAACTTATTTTATGGGCACAAAACAAGGGGAACTGCCAAAAGGAATCTGTGCATCCTAAAAGTCATGAGAAGAAAAATAATTGGCAAACCTTTTCCGCCTGCAGTTTTATGGAATGTTCTCTCTCCCTCCTGATGTTCAATCAGGCTCCACCACTAGCACAGATCAAATTGTGCAATGGCAGAACTGGGAGGGGGAAGGCAGCCCGTGCAGCTACAGAACAGCAGGTGGGTCCAACACTTCAAATCTGACGCCAAAACAGCCCATACCTTTACATGGGCATCTAGAGGGGAGAATCTCCAGGAAGGAAATTCTAATTCATTGCAGGAAAATAAGAGTGCTCGATAGTGAGCTGTTTGGTGTGCTGCAGAGCTCCTTCTGAAAGCTTCCCAGCTGTCCTGGAGCACGTGAGGAGCAAGTCCTCTGCCCGTTCCAACAGTTCCCTGATGCACCTGTACCATATCTAAGGCAAGAGAAGGATGAGTAGCAGAGACTGCAGTGGTTGACAGCACAACAACCCAAATGGCATTGGATCACAGGGCACATCTGTGTCAGTAGCCCCTTAAACTCAGGGGGATGGCAGATTTCTGCTTCCCTTGTTCCCCACACCCCTTTTGATGTCAGCATTGCCAGTGTTAAATTCAGAGTTATCTTGGAAGAACAGTGAGCACATTGTTTAAAACAGCCCTGTTACCACATTTCCTGAGTTGCTTCAATGTATTTTAAGCCATTCTTATATTTGACAAGTAATTGCCAAAATAGGTTATATGTCACTGACCTTTATCAAAGTCGGATTTCTTCCAAGTCTTGTCTCACCGTTCCGTCCTGTAAAGACATTCTGGGAAGATAATTGCTCCCTAAACTAATTGCCTACCCTGGTGTTCTTTTCTGGATTTCTGCAAGACAGAGGGAAGCTTACTATTATTTTTTCTTCAAACAGGTTTGAGGTCCTCAGTCTGGAAACAAGAGGAGGTACCCCAGTTCTCTGTTTTAATTTCTTTCCTTCCCTCT
This sequence comes from Formicarius rufipectus, assembly GCA_013399695.1. NCBI lineage: Eukaryota > Metazoa > Chordata > Aves > Passeriformes > Formicariidae > Formicarius > Formicarius rufipectus. The sequence continues at coordinate 1,956,281 of VXAU01002171.1, forward strand.
TGTAACAAGACTTATGATTCAAGTTCACTGTTGCTTGCTTTCTGTAATATTTCTATGTGCAATTTATGGAGGAAATAATCACTTTATGGTCCAGTTTATGTTGTTACATCAAGTATAAATACAACTAACAGGAGTAATAGCAGTGCCTATGAGTTCACGTGGAAGGACTTCATTTCTGTTACTAATATTATGCAACCTGAATTTACTTTTCCCTCACTGATTATTCGCAACTATTCAGTATTTCAATATATATTGATAACAGAGTCAGAAGACAAGAAGATTAATCTTATTTTAGCAGAGCTCTACTTTTTAATTCAACTATGTGCTAGATTGTGAGTGATACGGTTGGTGACTAGCACTGTTTTATCCACTCTACTCATAGGCTGAGGTATATGGATAGCTTTGAAATAGGAAAAAAATTATTAATGGTACTGAATCATATCAGGATTTCATGTAAATGGTTGGTGTCAGAAAAGAGATAATTCTTATGGTGTTGCAAAGGGAGTTGTTTCTTAAAGCCTAATGTTGCTGTTGCTCCTCTTCCCTCACCCAAGTGTGGTTCTAAGTGTGCCGTTCGTCTGCCTGAGGTTTGTGAGCAAATTTGAATAGACTGCACTTTGTGAGGCCCAAATGTTTCTGTTCACCCTTAGACACAGAATAAAGTGGTTTGTTTGCCCCTCTCTTTGGTTCTTTGTTGCCCAGGTGAGGTGTGGGAGATGTTCCCCTGACCAGATATTCTGGAGAGCTCTGCTTTTACAGCAGGTATCTTACAGCAGCCCTGGTGGTGTCACCAGTGGAAACACAGTGGTCTCACTGTGTGAAAGGGTGATGCAAATCTGTCTGCCAAGGGTACTTGTCTTAAATAGAGTTATTTAAATTTCAAGGGTAAATCCCTGCAATGTTTTCAAATAAACTGGTTTATTTCTATGCAAAAACAGATGATGAAAGAATTTTGACCAGGACTAGTTCTTAAAAAAGCCTGGAAATCCATTTATTGAGTCCACTTAGCAGCATCTCTAAACATGTACAGTGAATTTCATTAGCAGTTGTCAATGACAAATAATTTATCAAAAATCTATAAATGATTTTCATTTTCAGCTGCAAGGAAAACAAGAGCGTATCTTCCTAAGAATCTGCTTAACTTCGTTTAAGGCAATGTCTGCCTTTTGTTTGGTTCGCACTCCATTAATTTGAGTTCTTAAGTATAAAATATCAGTTCTCAACTTGGTGACTGTGCGAGTGTCTGCATTCCTTGCTTTGTTTGATCCCATTGTGTGCAAGTTAAAATATGTGGGTGGAGGAAAATGGGGCTAAGAGAAGAGAGGGATGTTTTGTTTCCTTTTTTTCTTTTCCCTATTCTGTTTAGCCTTTAGTAACAAGAGCATAATTTTCACAGAAACTGTTTCTAGTCATGATACAGAAGGTGTTTGAAGCCCTGACTGAAATGGCTCCTTTTGGCTTAATAATCAGTAAAACATAGAATATTGTTTAAATGTGAAAACTGCATCTTTTAAGTTACCATTCCAGAATGTGTTAAAATCTAACTTATGTAACTAGTGGCAGGTAAAAATTAAAAGATGAAAACAAAAGGTGCTATTTTTGTGCAAGTGGAAAGGGAGGAGTAGTGGTGGTTAGTTGTGAGGTGGTCATAGGTGAGATCCCTACTCAGTTTTTGTCTCTGGTGCAGGCTTCCTGTGCTGATGCGAGTGAAAGTGTTTGGATTGGGTTCTTTTTTGTTCCTCTTTTTTTTTCATCTGCGGGACTGAGTTTGAGCAGTCTCCACTGTCACTTCCAGCTTCTCTAAGGAAAAGGCTGTCTCGTGTTTGTGCCACATAATACATTAATTTGATACCCTTATTGGCTGGAGCACTTGGTCCCTACACTCTTGTGTGCTCAGCTTCTGAGATGAATCCTGCTGGTGCCATTTGCCTCGGAATTGCTGCAGAAGACACGTTGGCAGTAGTAGCAAAGTTTGAAAGCATGAACCCTTCTGGAAATATTTAATCAGAAATACCAATCAATTTGGACTTCCTCGTTTTCAAATGCATTTGCAAGACCAGCAGTTTTTAGCATCGTGTCAAAACAGAAGTTATGTTCTTGTTGTGTTTGATTCCTGCTGATATTCCTCTGTATGGAACAGGCTCCCTGCTCAGGTTGTAAAACCTCAGGATGCTCCAAAACACTGGGGGCAAAACAATTCTCTGTCACGGGAGGGATTCATGGTTGTGCCTCATGGGTGGGAGACTCCATTTTGTGGGCTCTGAAGTCATAGGAAAAAAATGTTTAGACAGATCTCAGCATCATTTCTGAAGGTATAGGCTCCTAAGAAACTCCTCTGCTCTTTCTCCAAATGTGAATATTTGAGATATATTTTTCACAGTGCTTTCTAAATTTAAGGCAGTGCAGAGTTTTAATGAAAAACTTGCATTGTTGAAAACTTTCCCGTCTAGTAAACAAATAAGGCAGCAGCCCTGGATTTGTAGCCTTTTGCTCTTTGCTTTTTATCTGAAAAATGAGTTTCTAATTTCATCATCATGTTGGAGAGGTTATGAGGACTCTGGTTTCAAGCTTTGTGAGTGAAATGCTTGCTTTTAGGTAGAAAAAGGAGAACACTAGTCTCTTAACAATGACACACTAAAGAACAAGCTTATGCAAGAAAACTTTCCATTCCTGACAGAGGAACCATGTCCTATTTATGTAGAGATCATAAAAAGGATCAGTAGGATCCCCTCAGTGAGTTGTTGATGGCTGTGCCAGTACTTTTAGCTTTGGCTGCACCTCTGGAACTCTGTAGTTGAGCTGCAGGAAGTTCGGACACAAGTGACATCACATTTCCTTTCTGCCTTCCACAGTGCAGCTCCAGGAGGGTTTTGGGCCACTGAGCCCTTCTGTAACTGCAAAATTCTGCAGCCATTTCACCTCACTGTTTGGGGGGTTTCTTCAGTTCCCTTTCAAAGCTCTTCCTACGCTGCAATTCTTCTAAACTTTGCTTACTCCTTTTCCAGTCTTCTTAAACTGAAATTATTCCACATGAGTAGCTTCTGCCCTCTTGTATCTGCCAACCTTTTCACTTGGAGATTTTAAAGTTGAACTTGGACTACAGACTTGTGTTCTTTCTGGGTCTGCATGTGGGTTGCAACCTTTTAGAAAAAAAAAAAAAAAGAAAAAAACAAACAAAAACAAACACAAAAAGAAACAAACGATACTTAGAATTTGGAAACATGTCTAGAAGTACAGATACTTTTTTTTTTTTTTAAACCAGTTAAAATGCATAAACATCTGTGCATTTCCTGCAGCTTCCTATCTTCAGTCTTGGGACCTCTAGCAGAAGACTGAAAGGAAATCAGAAAAAATATTTCTGTTCAATGAGTGATTAAAAGAGATCTATTGCAAATTCTGTAAGCAGTGGATTATAAATCTAATTTTTTACTCCCCCTTCTGGTTGTGCTTTTAAGGAGTGTGCATATGTGGAAAGCAGGAATAAGATTGTCAATTTGTTATTTGAAAACAGTTTTAACATCTATTTCTATCTGTGAAATGTGTCAGCCAGGGAGCATATAATTTCTTCTATTAAGATGCTGTGTGTATATAATTTAAAATAATAATGCAAACGGATATGCCAGCTTTGTGGTGTTTTTCATTCCAAGCAACTTAAAGAGAGAACAATTTTTGTTTGCTTAGGATTGCAATCTGATAGTCCTTCTCGCATGGAGCAGCACCTTATTACTTAAATCTTCCTATCCAGATCAGCGTGTTTATTGAAGGCACAAACTGTGGGTCCGAGAGCAAAGTCACAGGGCCAGCACACCAAAGGCAATGATGGCACACTCACAAAGACAGGTCACCAAGCACTGCAATCAGAAGTGTATTTATTAGAAAATAAATCCATGAGGAATGCATACAATTCTCCCAGGGTAGCACCAGATGCAAGAGGATGAAATAACCGGTCTCGGTAATACAAATGAGGTTTTCCATCTGTGTGTGCAGAGATGGGTTTCAGTGCAAAGCCTTGGCAGTACATGGGGGTTTAATTCATTATTTCTGGGCTGTACATATCCTGTACATATTAATTTAAGAACTGTTTGCTGGTGTGAGTGTTGGCAGAAGCTCTCATGTCCCTGCAGTTGTGGCCATGACTGTTCCAGCTGAGACCCCCATTGTTAACAGTGTGCTGTTCAACCCATCGAGGTTAGTGGCTGGTGTTTCGGGTGTGCTGAGCCCAATAAATGGCATCTCCTTCAGCCTCAGTGTGGCACTTCAGGTACCTCGTTGCCTTCCCAGATTTTGTTGCCTTTCTAATTAAATCAGACTTGGGGATTTGAAAATGAATTGGTGTGAAATACACAATAAAAGTCCGTGAGTAGTTTAAGACTGGCAAGGCCTGGGCATGTACTTAACTCGCAAGGAAAGTCAGAGGGACATGAGGTTGTTATCCTGTCCTTTGGCCGTGTCCCACTGCAGGATTCTCTGCAAATTCTCTAATGTTGTTTCCTATCACTTTTTATTCTGTAACTGACTTTTGATCTTAAGCAAGATATGACTTTCCTTCTTGTGGTGCTGCATTAGTAGCATCACATCCTCAAATTTAACTACTGTCATCAGCATCGAGAAGGAAAAATTGAATGACTCATAAGAGCACCCTAAAGCTGGTGAGACAGGACCAAAGATGACAGTTGGAAAGCAAACCACTCTCCTAAGGAATATAAACCATGTGTTCAAAAATAAGGATAAGTGGTATTTTTGGATAGTAGCACTACTTTGTGTTTGTTTCAGAATGAGCAATAAATGGAAACCGCAGATCAAATCTTCGAGCTCTGTGGAGATCATGGCTGTGTGTTAAATGTAAAGAAGACAGGCCTTCCAGGTTTTCCAGGAAGAATAACTGAGAAAGCAGATTATGTGACAGCAATATCACTTAGGAAAGGAAAAGGATGAACACCTCTGATCACACTGGAAGAGATATGACATTGTGAGAAAGGCAGCTACAAACAAGAGCGTCTAAGGCGGGCAAGTGGTGTTTCAGATAAAAGTATGAAACAAGGGTTATTTGCAGCATAAGGAGAATGAAAAGCAGACACTGTGAAGAGCCTTGGGCAGAGGGTCATGGCCCTTGAACAAATAACTAGATGAAACCCTCAATTTCTTATAAATATTTCTCTGTCTTATAATTACTTCTTTGTTTCTTGCAGTTTTAAAAAGATGTGCAGGAACCCCTTGCTTAGAAAAATTTCCACAATGAAGAAATTCATGTGGGGCTTCTTAAATATTGCCATTTTGCAATGCCTCATTTCAAGGCCATAAAACTCCAATATAACTAGACAAGCCATTGCTGTGACACATGACAAAGCTGGCATTCCCATCCAATATAATTTTGTATGCATTTAATTAAAACACATATACTGTTTGCACATTCAGCTGAAATCAAAAGCAGGGCCCACACATTCACCAGAAACTGAAGCATGGCAACTGTTACAGCAAGAGAAAATAGGTTGTGGCTCTGACAGTGCAGTGTGTGTCCGTGTAATGCAGAGGTTAATGCGTATGCTTAATGCAGCATAGTTTTAAAGTCTGCTGGGGGATCTGATTCAGACCACCTCCCTATCCTTTGGAAAGCATTTTCATATTTCATACTCCTGTAATCCTTTTAAATATGTATACATTGTGCTCAAGCAAAGGTAGAATGATTTTTACATGTATAAAAATATGTTGACTAGTGCCTAAATGCTGGACTCCATGCCTGTCACTGCCTATTGTATATAATTTTCTCAGACACACAGCTAGCCTTAGGCTGTGAAGGTAGGAGCTCTGTGTCAGAAAGACTTTGACAAAAGATATATAGCTTTTAATTTGCCCAAGGAACAGAGGGAGCAGATTTATGACCTAAAATACAAGGCTGAGAATTGGCTGTATACTTGCAGCTAATGGGTATAGAAATGAGGAGATTCACAATGGCTACTTCATGCAAAGGCTGCCTTTTCTGCATGTTGAATAAACAGTACAAAAAAATTTACAGGGCTATAATTTAAAAAGAAAAAAAAAAGCTAAGTGGTAGACTTGTGAATGCATTCTCTCTGTTCTATCTCTTCTTCAGCTTATAGTGTCTTGTAAAACTGTAACTCTAGCCTACTTTAACTGATTACTTTGTTTGCATGTGTATCAGGCTAGATTATTAGCGTATGTTTATAGGTTATTTTTCATTAAGGGCCTTTGCAGTCATTAAAGAGGTGCACAAAATCGTGCAACTCTCCATTCCAGTTCCACAGGTAGTATAAAATCCTGTCAACTTTATCTGAATGACATTGCACTGATTTATGTTGGCTGAGGATTTGGCCTGCAGAATTGATCTCGGATTGTGAGAGAGGAACTCTGATGGTGTCCTCTGTTCTTAACTCCTTTGACAAAGACAGCTTTAGAAAACCATTTTGATTTTGTGGATTTATCCTTTGTCCTGGCTGTCAGAAGATGTAGCAGTTGAAGATCAAAGGGGAAGAGATTTGAAGATTAAACATCTTTTGAACTGAAGATGTCCTGCATCCCCATAAATTCCAGCAGGGATCACTAAATCGAGAGGGCAATGATCAGCTGATTTGTTTTAATGATGCCTGGATCGAAAGCTGTCCTGGAAGCACTGTGGGCTCTCTACTTCTCCTCAAAGCCCTTGTGGTGCTGCTCTGCTAGGGATCCCAGCCAGGGGGCATCTCTGATGATGCCTACTCCCACATCTCCCAGAACCTCTGGGACCAGCCTTACAGAGCTCCCAGTTTCCTGCTTGCACACACCCAGGGCTGACTGGGTGGGACGGGTTCCTCAGCCTGGTGGCAGCTCCTGGGGACACAATGCTCCCCTCACTGCCGGAGTCTTATGGTGATACCCATCTTGAACCTTGTGTTAAATAGAGGGGTGCCAAGGAAGTGGATTGAAGCTGCTGGAGACAGTCGGGGAGTACAGGAGTGAGACACACTGATCCCGTCCTGGTCTTGTGGCCTTGAAGGTCCTCTCCAATCCTTAACATTCTGTGATCTGCAGTGACATGGACCAAATGGCCACAGCTCCTCGTTTCTACTGAAGAGGTATTCTCTACTCTTTTATCTCTGGTTGTTAAAGGCACTGAGGGATAGGGACTCTACCTCATCCTAGGTTAATAATCTTAATTAATTTTTTTTGTATTTTTTGATTAACTTTCAACAACTGAGTCTCACTATGATATATCTGTCAAACTGCCTTCTACCAAAACTATAACCTGGTTATATTGGTTGAAAGAAATTATGGGCTCCAGGGGTGATGGATGTTTCTTTGAAACCAATTCCGTGGAATAACTACTGGGAGTGAACACCTGCAAAAGACAGAGATGCAATGACTTACCTCATTCTGTAATTCTTCAAAGATTTAGGAATACAAAAACAACACACTAGAAAAAATCTGGAATGATTATTCTTCTATAATCTCTATTTATTCTTTTGTTTCTCCATGTAGTATTTGCATGTTAATTAGTGATTAGAACAGAATTTGCTAGGAAGAAATTTGTTTTTCTGACAAAACTCATTTTGGGAGGTACATTTTTTACTACATTCATTTTTCATAGATAAACAATCTACTTAAGCCTATATGCCAAAGGATAACACAAAGATGTTATTTGAAAATAAATTAGTGCCTCAAGTAGCTTCTGTAGTGTATTTGCAAAAAGCCAGTTTTAGAAGGCCCATGGAATTATTGACTTAAGATAAATGGCTAGAGATGATATAATTATGAATTCTGGGAGAAGTCCTTGTCACAAGAAAGATATAGATTGAAGTCTTACTTTTTTTTTCTTTGTTAGCATAATCCATATTAAAAAAAAAAAAAAGAATTGAGACATCAGAGTGACAATGATTCATACTTTCTGGGCCTTTCAACAATTCTGGGGATTTTTTCTTTCTGAGAGGGTCTTGGACACGCTTTATAACTCCCTAGATTTTAACAAATGCCACATTTACTGAACTAAAAAACTGGACTGCATTTTCTGAAGTGAAAATACAAGTAAAATAAAATGGAGTTTCCTCCATTTTAAGTGAGACAATCCCTGGAGCAGAAAACAGCTTTGCGGTGAAATCATCTTGGGATTTTGAGGGAAGAAAGTAAAAATGAAATCTGGTACCTGGCATAACAATCCCCAGCTATGTAAAATATGCTTAAAGAACGGGAGGTCAGGTTTGGAGGCATTGCCCCATAAGGTTTTAAACAGTAAGCACTTCAAGACTGTAAGCCAGGTGGTTTTGAAATCACTGCACAAAGTCTCTCTGGCCAGTTTGTAGTGGTGGTTTCTACAGACTGATTTCATTTTTCCAGATGGAATTTTTGTAGACTGTCTTTTATTGTTGGAATTTCCTTTTTGATGTTGTCTTGATATTCTGGAAGATTCTAAATGGTCAGCTCATAAACTGGGTCCAGTGACTGCAGGAATCTGTGAGTGGAGGAGAAGGTTGTTGGTTTCTGCTGCAAAGACTTTATAGACTAAGCACTCGAGCAGAAAAACCATGGCATTTCAGTCAAACTCCTTATTTCTTCCCAGCTAGCTCTGTGTTCTGCATTTCATGTTGAATGACTGCAATGACAAATAACTTTGTGCATGGAGAGAAAAACTTACTTTTTTTTCTTTTTGATTGTTGTGCGTTCAGAGCTCTCTCACCGATACTCATTTAATTAGGATGCATAAAAGTTGTTCAGGCCTCAAAGAAACACGAAAACATGTAATTGTTACTGCTCTCAGGAGACAGATAAATGTCAAAGTAGCGATTAAATAAGCAAAAGATCTCTTGCCTGTTGCTAGAAACTTGGTTTACTTGCAATTAATGGAAAAAGAGGAAATCTTTTAGATGAAACAGAGTCACAAAAAGTTTATCAAGTTCACCTCAAGCTCAGAAATGAATCAAGCACTTATTAGTATCCTCTCAGATTCTAATGAAATATAGGTGTAAACAAAACATTAATCAATAAATAGTGAAGTGCTCAGTGTGGCCAAAGTCCCTGTCCTGCAGACCTGTGTGGCTCTTTTAACCTCGCCCAGGGTGTCCCCCCTTTATCAATGGCTTTTTTGTTAGCCCTCTGGGAGTTCTGCCTTTGCCCTGGGGACCAGCAGGCAGCCTTTTGGCAACAGGGACCTTTTCTCTTGAGGCTTGGCAGGTAAAAGCTGGAGTGACTCTGGGCCCCTGTGGGGGAGCAGCTCGTTGGCAGCAGGAGGTACAGCCCAGGGCTGGGATCTGCTGGGAATGTCCTTCTCCTCAGCCACGCCATAGTGCTCAGAGGTGTTCCTTCCTTCCTTAGCAACGTGAACAGCCACCAGGGACTGCTGCTGCCTGGAGGTTTGAAAGGAGCTGTGCCCTGCAGGAACATTCCTCTGGTCCCCACACAGCCCCTGAGGACCTGCTCCCTGGTGAGTGTCCCACGCACCGTGACTGCCTCGTTTATCGCTTCTTGATGACACAGTTCTTGTCTGAGGACTGGGAATAAGAGAACAGAAAAAAAGCACAGACTGGACCCTCAGAGGGATTTCTTTGAGGAAGAATTGCTTTTACTGCCCTGCAGCTCTCAAGCCATCATCATATACACATGTATGTCCTTCCTCTCCTACCGAAGAGGGAAAAATTTTCTAGGATTTATTTAAGAGTCCTTGAAAATCCTTAGGAAAATGAATGGGCAATTTCCAGCGCAGTGGGAGGGGAGTTTTCATTGGATTTGGCAGCTTCTAAACACAAAATACACACACAGAGGGACACAGAAAGTCACTCTTTAGAGTCTAGTATGTCAGGATGGTGGAAGGGAATAAAGATTTGCTTACTATTACTTTTGTGTACGTATCCCTCCCATTCACGAAATGCTTGCGTGGCCCCTTTGTGCCATCATGTCTGGAAGCAAGAAGACATTTTTAATAGCACTGTCGCTTTTCAACCAATCCAGTGACAGATACGAGTGAATAATATAAATTCTCTAGCCATTCCTTGGCATTTATTTCAATGTAAGTGTATTTTTTTTCAAGTAGAAAACCCAATAGTAATTTATCAAGGGACAAATCATTTTTTCTTGGCAGTGGAGTCTGCAAAATCCCCATTTTTAAAGCACTAAATCTCTCTCCTTTGACAGGACTAAGAAAGCATTAAAAGCTTTGATTTAGCTGGATCATACAAAATAGTTTCTCATAATTATCCTTTTGGATGATATATGCTTGTCTTTCTTTCCCTTCTTATTAAACCTGAGGTCTCCATTTTTCATCCAGCTGTATTACTAAATTAAATTGCCTTTTGTTGTATTCAAGTTAAGCACTTTGCCGAAAGCTTTCCTTGTTCAGGGAAATAACATTTACCCAACGTGCTCCCTGTTTCACTCTTTAAATTTACTGTTTGCAATTGTTTGGTTTGCTAAACAATTTGAGGGTATTGTTTGTTTTAATAGGAATAATGAATCAGTGGAATTTAGGGTTGTATCTTAGAGTACAGTATAGATGAGGGGGAGGGGAAGAGCTCAGAAGGAATTCTTACTCTGAACTGAAATGGAGATTGCCAACGTGACAGCAAAATCTTCTCACATGTCTAGTTTACAGACTTTCCATTTTTATTGCTACATGAATAGGAAGTCTAGTTGGCAATGGAAGAATTCCATTTGGGGGATATAGTCACACTCATTGACAAAACATCAGGAAACAGCCCAACGTGTCACCTTTCTTGGACAGTTTGCATCTGCACAGGAAAAAATTGCTGTGAAGGTCAGAGGCAGCTTCAGCCAGAGTTTAAATTCTGGTCTTACAAGGAGAAAGCTAAAACTTTATTGGACTAAATGGCACAAAAATCTATACCAAAATTTAATTAAAAAAATTCATGATCGGCATAGCCAAATAAATTGCTCATTTCAGGATTGAGGTACTGTTGAAGATACCATGCAAAGAAATCAGTTCAGAAGGTGTTGTTTGTCACATAGTTCTTTCCAGTGAACCTTCCCTCAGAGAATTCTCTAAGAGCATAGGGTATGTGAAACACTCTCCCTGATCACTGTCCTCTTCTTGTTTGGGATATTTTGGATCATGCCCTGAGTCTGTCCCTGAGTATGTCTTTGCTCATCCTTTGCTCAGCTGCAGTGAATGTCACTATGTCAGAGCTGGCTTTTCCTGGGCTGTACCAGCAAGACTCTACAGCCAGGTTATGGTCTGTAAAAACACACACAGTTCTCTTTAACATTGATTCCAAAGTTAATAATGGTATGAATTATACAAGGCCTGATAAATATGGAATTGAAGCTGGCAATACAGGTTAGTACAGCTTTATGAAACATACATCCTGTCAGACTTGTGTGATGGGCTTTTGAAGAAATTCTAAATGTCACTGAAAAAGGCTGACATCACTGATGGAGGTCTGTCTGTGGGTTTGGCTTCTGTGGTGTGGTATCTTGACTACTAACTTTAGGAGGTGGAAGTTCAACCTAATACATCAGTGGGCCTCGTGTTCAAGAGACTGAACTTCACCAGGCTTTCTCGGCATGATCAGATTAAGGAGGAAGTGGATTTCTGTAGAGAAGTTGAAGCAGAGCCATGAAAAGGATCAGAGAGCTGGAAAACAAAGCACAGTAATCCACACAAAGCAAGCAGACACGTGCTTAAAAATTGTACCTATGAATGTTCCCTTAGAATAGAAGTAATTTTATTTTTCTCTTACAGGAGAATGCCCATAGACACATGAAGGGTATGGCACTTCTCTAATTTGAGGGAGGTTTGAAATAAGATTTCCCTACAGATTTCCCTAACGTGGAGAAAGAGGAATGGAATAGGTTACTTTTGAAAGTCATGTGCAACTTCCATGAGACAGGGATTGGTGAGAGATTGTGCAGAAGAGGCAGGAGTGAAGAAGCCCAAAGGGAAAGGGGTCACATGATGAATGGGTGTGGAGCCCCCGAAAAACAATTAAGGCCCAAGCAACTGTTGCTCTGAAGGAGATTATCAAATGTATTTGGAAATTCAGAGGGTGCAGGTCCTGGCAGCAGAGCTGAGTCACATATTGGTGACTGTGCTTCTAAGACTTTATTGAAGGGAATAAGGAAAAAGTTATGTAGTAGATAGGAAGACCAAAGAACTTTGAGGAATGCCAAAAGATTTGTGGGATGTGGGAATGTGGACCATGAGCTCTGCCTTGTTGTACAGGAAGTTATGGTTGTGGTGACCTCTGTTAGTCCTGAAAATCTATGAATGTATAATTTCCAAGATAGCTTTGAAAATCTTATCCAGAAGTCTCTATTTGCCCTTTGTCTCCTTCATAATAAATTGAAAAGACAGTCCTTTAGAGAGAGGCTTTTTCTTCTCTGTCATATGCTCTCATTTCCCCCCAGTTTTCATTTAAACTCTTCTGCTGTTAACAGATGCTGATATAAGTTCTTGTGTTGATAGTTTCAGGCACGGCATTAGTTGGTTGCCATTTTGATCATATTCTTTAATTAATTAATAGCCCATAGTATACAGTCTTTTAATCTTTTTCATCCCCTGCAGTGCCTCCTATAAAATGCCTTGAAAGGGCATGCAAGATGTGGTAATAACACATTGCAGTAAACATTGAGCCTCTTGTAAAAGTTAGGCAATAGGTTCAAATATTCTTGTGATTTTACTATTGATTACATGGAAGTATCAGAAAGGTTTGTGGCGCTCCAACTCTGGACAGCTAAGTATTGAAAAATACCTCTCCAAGGTTTATGAGGAAGGCCCAGACCTTTAAGTCAGGGTTAGATTAAAATTTCATAATGCATTTTATTTTGGGCAGTTTGAGCTCACAAATTATTCTGTCTTTTGGCATCTTTGTTTTACAGTTCATGTAGATTATAATGTTGATAATAATTAGAAAAATGTGGGTTCAAGTTGTCTTAGGATTTCTGCCAACACTGCATGGATATTTGATGTGATAAATGTGCACACACATTGCCACAGGTCAGCGAATACTAAAATTTATCTTGCAGATTCTAACTGTAGTAAGTACTTTTTCCTTCTGCTAAGTCTTTGGAGCATACAAGACATGCACACTCTTTTCAAAGTTAACATTTTTTGGCTTTTCTTTCTGAAAACACCCAGCTCAAATGATACTGGAATGGGATTTGTCTGCTCTGCTCCAGACATATGCTCCTGCACTAATGATCACTTCCTGTTATGAGATTAATCAAATATTAATAAACTAATAATAAATGCCAGATCTACATAACTGTCAAGCTTTCCTCTGGATTAACAGCATTTCTCATTGAATTATCTCTGAATCTGCCTTACAGTCCAAAGCTGGTTATTAGTTTCTGAGTATTCTGAAGTATCAGCAGAAAGACAGTGTGCAAATGATGGTTTTCCTTATTGAAGTGCGTTGCATGAAAACTCTACCTGGTTTCCAGGCTCTTAAAGTACACACATTTTTGCTGGTTTTGGTGGATTTGGGCTAAAATTTGAATCAAGATTTCAGATAGTAAACTCTAAGTTGTCTCCAAAAAGTACTGTTCTGATACTGCAGAGTTCTTGAACAATTCTGTTTATTAGGAGTTCTGGTTTGGATTTAGTCTTGTTAGTAAAAGCATTTAATTATTAATCAGAAATATGGGAGAAAACCCTATCTACTAGCTCTGCTAGAGTATTTTGCTGAGTTTCCCAAACTGTCCTTTAAGCAACAAGAAATTGGCTGAGACTAGAGGGGTATGAGACCATTTCTTTGCATGCACTGACAGCCTGAGGTTCTCAACAGGCCACTGTGTTGTCAGCCACAAGAAGATTACGTGGGAAGGGTCAATTGCTACTTTGCTTGTGTGGCTGAGAAGATATGGGAGCAGTCAGAGGATGCATTAGATGGATGAGAAAATGCAAGGGGAAAACATTCCTGTTCCACTTGCCACAGGCAATGAATGCTCTTCTTTAGCAAAGCACCTGCTGGGGTTGCCTTCAGACCTTGGGGGGTTTGTTGCTGTACGGAGGCTTGTTTAGCCTTGAGCTCACTTGGAGAGTCTCTGCTCCTTTGGATTCCCTCAGGAGGATGTCTCTAGCCCATCCAGAAAAAACCAGGAATCCTGTATGTAGGGGAAGGCACATGAAAACTGAGGAACTAAATGATTCTGGCATTCACAAGGAAATTACTATGTACAAAGCTTCATTTGGGAGCGTCTCAGGACTCGGAGGGTGCTGGCCCTACAGAGGGCATGGTGCTTGTTGTCTTGGGATGCAGCTCTGTGAGGTTTGCAGAAAGAGGTGAGGAGAGATGAAAAATTCACCCAGCCAGCCACATCAGCCAAGCCCACTCCAGGGATTGATGAGGAGACAGACTTTCCTGCTCCAAATTTGTCATTAGTACACTAATGAGGCTCTGATAGCTTCGGGTTATTGGAACTGGTGCCCTGGGACTTGTTCAGGTATCTCCTGATCATCCAAATTAATTGTTCCTACCTGACTCAATAGTTAAGAAACCTGAAAGGAGTGTTAGAAACTGTAATCCCAGAGGCAAAGGTGATGCTGCATAATCCTGGATTATGAAGGAATATCAACATAGCCTCAGGAGCCTTTGGCACAGGATTTTGTCTTTACAGTGGAGGATGGTTTGATGCATCTCCTAGGCAGATTTAGAGTTGTGATGTGGGTAGGATGGCATTTTATGCATTCCTAATAACTGGCTGTTATGGTCTAAGATGACATTTAGCCCACTTCTCTACATCTCTGAAAGCTATTTTATATGTGGTCCTCTCCAAGTACAGTTCAGTCACATTTGGCACCACATCTGCTCCCCTTTTTGCAGGGTCATTGGCCTGAAGGCACCTGCTGTATTAGAATTTAAGCATTTTCAGGATTCAACTCCCTGTTTGGTTGGTAGAATTAAGACAAGACAGTGATGGAAAGGATGGATTTACATGGTATTGATGGTATGTTTTTGAGTTAAGCTAATAATCTGATTTTACTGAGGTATTTACAACTTTGAAATATCCCATAAGCCTGAAAACGTCATCTGCTTGTCTCCTGCAGCTTTAGGAGTTCAATATTTGTATTGCTTTAAACCCAAACTCATATTTTCCTCAATTATTGCTCATCTTAGTGTATTTCTATTATTGAAAAATAAACAGAAAAAACCCCAAACCACAAAAAACCCCAAAACCCAAAAAACTAAAGCATGTCCAGAGTCTGCTACTACATGGTAGTCCCTTTGTACTACTATGAAGTTGTACAAATGTCATAACATTTAGATTACACATATCATGCTTGTGGTGCCCAGAATAATTGAGAATGTCAGAGAAAGATTGAGGACTGCCACACTTGGTTTTATTTTTAAGGAAATTATGCACATCTGTGATGTATTAGGGAGAATGTAAATTGACTCAAATTCAGGTTTTTTTAAATACAGCTAAGAGATGACCAAAAATCAATACTGGACTCAGAACAACAAGGCAATGCAGATATTTATTGTCCTGAAGGCAATTTCTGGCTCCTTCCTCTCCCATAGGCATAAGCTGAGGGCTTCATTCGTTGCCTTCTGGGATTTAAAGAGAAGCCACAAATGTTTCTCTTAGTCACTATGCCTGTAATTTAAATAGAAAAATCGCTGTGCATTGTCATTGCTTGGCAGTCTTTTATCTAATGATATTGGGCAGTTCTTTTCTGCACGTGGGGGAGTTGAACTGATACACAGACAGGTCAAGTTGAACCTTCAGGAGGCATTAAGAAGGTAGTTATTCATTCGGGTGGTTCTTTGTGCTGACAGAGAGACAAGCCTGGAGAGGAGGGACCATTCTGAAAGCTGTCACTGCTCTAGAGGACCAGCAGCTCTCCACAGCTCCTGTCTCTGGGGGTGGTGGGAAGGGGAATCCCAGGGCAGCAGAGTGAGGAAAGGAAAGGAAAGGGATACCATTTCAGTCCAGGCTGCAGCAGTAGCTGTGCATTCTGGAGTCGATTTTAGTCACGTGCTATTGTGTAATTTACAATTAATGTGATAATTTAGCATGTTCTACAGGTTTAGTCATGTTTAAGAGTAAATTTCTGACCTGTATGAAGCCTCTTCAATACAGGACACCTCTTCTGGGTTGCTTTTCTAGGAATAAGCTTTATGAGGGCTTACCTTTTACCTTTGGAATTTTTGGGTACCTCACCTTTCCACAGCACCTGGTAGCTGTTGCACAAGCCTTGTTTGCTTCTGAAATCAACTTTCCCCCCATTTTATCATCCAAAGAGGATATTCCCATAATAGACAATGCTAAGCAAGTCCCAGAGAATTCAGCTCATGCATCTTCCCCTTCTGCTTTGTGCAGCATGATGAGTAACAGAGGTTACTACTCCAACGTCACTGTTACCCACAAGCAATTTGGAAAGGTCAGTCAGATTCGAAAAACTGCCTCCCCAAACTACTGGATGCTTCCAAACTGGCATATTGCAAGACCAAAAAGATGTTAGGTTGATTTTTTTGGACGTTGGAATGGTAACTTAAGTTTGTTAATTATTTTTAAAATTATTCTTTCTACAGTCTGATTAAACTTAAATATGACAACAAATATGAAAAAGAGGAAATCTGAAGTTTATACTGAAATCTGTTGTGAGTCTGGGCTGAAAATTTCAAATACTAAACTATTCTTTTTTAATATCTATGTCAAGGCTTTCATTTATTGAAACTTCTGAGGAAATGCTTAAGTCCCTTTCTTATCCTAAAGCACTTGAGCATAATTTTAAGTCTTACTATATCTTGTTATAATGAAAAGTGGTTAAAACTTGTTGAGTGCTTCAATATTTTAGTGATACACTTGGGTTTAATAATTGGAGATTAAACTACATGGTTTCAAGCCCTTCATTTCCTGAGCTCCCATCCTAATGGCAGATCCTCCCTCTGGGGCACCTCCAGCCCTCCAAGGGATCCAGGTGTGCTGTTCTCTTCAGCTGGTGCTGGAGGTCCAAGTGAATGAGTTGGAATCCAGGCAAACACTTCCCAGATAAACTTTATTCAATTAATATTTTAATGGAAAGTTGTTTTAATATCTGCAGGTGAGGCAGGTAGAACCCAGCTTTTCTGAGCTGCGTTGATATTCATTTCAGAGCCATTTGAGAATGGAGAAATCAAGAACAAGAACTGAATATTAACAGTTGTCAATTCACTGCCTTAGCACCTGCTTTTATTATTGAATCAGAAAAGCTCTGGCAGCCACAACTGTCTCCTCTAAATGCTGAAAGGAGTTCTTAAGATGAAGAGTAAAGATTGTGGCAGATGATGTAAGGAACATTAATTTGAAAAATAAAATCATACCTTTGTCCTAAATGGTACAAAATGTGATGAAATATCAAAGACAAGACTGAAAACAAGGTTTTAAAAATAAAATAATTCATATAGGCTAGGCTCATTTAAAAAAGACTTTTACGAGCATTGAATTCCTAGTTCTTAAAAAAATACAGCAAGGGTGTCAAGCAACCAATTCTCCCCACGTATGTTGACTCCAGTCCTCACTTTCATGGGTGGCATAAAGAAATGGTGTTTTACTAACAGAGTTGTGGGGGAATTTCATCTGGATGATAATGATAATACCACTGTCTGATAGCCAACTAAACACACAAGAAAATACAACTGATGTTGAACATTGTCTTTAAACCCACAATGAAATTCTGATAATGTGTATTTTTTATACATACGTGCATGCCTTGAAGGTGATTAGAGGATATTTGCATATTCCGAGGCTCCCATTAAAACCAATGAGATTTTGATCCTGCAAGTAATTATACATGAAATTTTCATTAAAAGAAAATAGGCTATGTCTGGATTTCATCTTCACTATGTGTGCTTCTGGTGATTTGCTCTGCATCCACAAAGGAACTTCTCTTCCCTCACGTGTCACGGGTGAGGCCAAGGATGGATGCAGGAGGTGCTGCTGTGTGTGTGTGTCTCCTTTCCAGCTGTGTTCGTGCTCTGAGCAGACAGTAGGGTAGGTTTGTATTTGCAGTGTCATTGCCTAAAATGCTGTGCTAGTGTAGAGGTCAGGGTGGAATTTTTCCTCTGTTGCTGTTAATAATTACAATATCTATGCAACAGAATCCCCTATTCATCTCTTTCCTCCCGTAAGCTTCCCATTTCCCAAACTGTTTTTCACATTCCTGCAGGGGTACAGGTACAGCCACTCCATCAGGCTGTGACTTGAGCTGTTGGGCAAAGGGCTGTTCATTAGTAGTGAACAGGGATTTGGTCCACCTATTTTCAGGGTAAAACTTGGCAGTCAGAGAACAACTTTACCACCTGTCTATAAAGCAAATGTCTACTTTTCTGTTTCTTCCGAAGCAGTAACTGAAATGTGTGGCTGTTATGATTCTTCAGATGGTTAAACTGTTGGGTCACCTTTAGCCAGACACAGGCATAATAAAATTAAACCATTTAAAGCCATTACTTATTGGGTAGCAGAGATTGTCTGGGACTTTCCTCAAGTAGCAGTAGCTTCACTGGCCTTTTTAGGTTGCCCAAAACTGCACACTGACTCAGGGGACATCCTTTGTGAGGAGGTTTGGCCTCCCAGGTTGAATCTTCAGTGTGGCTGAGCTACTGTCTCCCGCCAGGTCCATGAAAATGGTAATACTGATGCTTAAGCTGGTTACCCACCCAGCCTCCCTGGCTTTCTCTGTTCAGGAGTTTGCACTTATACATGTAGGCATCCTTCCTTTGGAATCCTTGAGCTATTAGCAATCCCTGGTCTCACCAGTGCTACATCTACTTGTAATTTTAGCTTTCTTATTGTTCCACATGATTTCACACATCCCCAGGGTATCTAAGGAAAACTGCTTGGAAAACTTTATTGCAGTAGCTTAATGCTCATTGAGTTTAGCATTTCCAGTTAGCCAAACTTCCTTTGTGTTTATCTAGGACATGTGACCCTTCATTTTTTTCCACTTCACTTTGCTCAGGGTACAGACTGTTCCTTCATCTCTCCTCAAAAATGCAAACCATGATAATCAAAGCTCTAGGGACACCCATTCTTCAACCTTTGAAACCACAAATGACTCCAGGAGCCTGCAAGTCTTAGCACTTTAGTCCATGAAAGTAATTTATTTAGAATTATATAAATAACTAAGCTGAAATTTATGTTGCAGCATTGTAGGTTTAGGACTAAATACTCTTCTTCCTGGAACAGATAATTTTTTGTCTTTTTAGGCAGGCTAAGAGAATCATAGTTTGAACTCATCAGATTCACCACTATTCCACTAAATGAGAGAGCAGCCTTCGGCATCTGAAATCAGAACAAGATAGCTAAAAAAAAATCCTAATTACATTTAAAAACAAAAATCAGCAAAAGAATTTTCACTTGAATTCAAGTCAGTGTATTCCATTGGGTAATCTCCTGAAAATAGAAATCTTTTCATGTCGATGAGTCAGTTCTGAGGATGAATATTCTTTCTCATCATTTTTCTCTCTTTCAGTTTAGTAATGGTGCCTTGGAGAAAGAAGGGAGTTGAGCTTTGCTGGAAATATCTCTATCTAAATAATTTATAGTGAATTCTGATGTTAAAAGAGGTGTGGTGTAATTCTTATTATATATTGGTGTACTTCGCAAATTCAGGAGGCTCTGTTTGTATGAAGATTTAGATATTCCCTGGGCCATGATAGGTTCTCTTAACCCTAAACCTGTACATAAAACGCAGGCTCTAAAAGAAAAGTTTTAAAAAGTCAAGCTGTGCATCTGTAGTCCTGTATTATTATTTACAACAAATCTGTACCTGATTTTTTTAATAAATCCAGTGCTGTTGTAAATGCAGATAAGTTTGGCCAGAACCATACCCAAAAGCCCTGTGAGACCGTGCTAAAGTCTGGATGTGTAACAGGCAATGGATGCTCGTCCCGCAGTTCTGGGTTCTAATTCCTGTCTCCCCTTCCTGCCCAGGTATTGCTCCCTGCGGAAGGTCTGTGGCCAAAGTATCAATTGAGGATTTGCACAGTTACCAGCAGAGGATTCAAATAATTTAAGCTGTCTTCAGTCCTGCTAATTTTGAGTTGTTTTCTGGCTTCTGACTGAAGGGCTCTCTCTAACTGCAAGTTACGGCTGTTTGTTCCACAGTGTTGTACTTTATGGTGCAGGCACATCTAGACCAAAGCATCTCCCAGACCTGCCCTCCACAGGGAATGTGGAGGGGTCTCCTGGGGACACCCCTCAGGCTTTATGACGTTATAAGAGCCTCCAAGGATCCTCAAGAAATTTTTTGTATCTCACCACATCTTCCTATTTCTCCTGTGAAGCTGGATGCACACCCAGCTCCTCTTTGCCTCTCAATCTTTATGGGATGGACTTGTATTAAGGTGAGAGAATTTCTACTGAGTTGCAATAGTTGCAAGAGCCAAGTTAAAAGCAGAATGTGACGTGGTGTCAGATTTGCTAACCTTTATTGCCTATTTCAACATGAGGAGTATGAATTTTTGTACTAACAGATGACTTAGAAAGATTATAGCACTGTACTGGGTGTGGTAGCCTGTGCATTTCTATTGTTCAACAGTGCAAAACGTGCTCACCAGGAGACACTTCTGGAAATACAGCCCTCTGTCATTGTTTTCTTTTCCTAATTGCTTTTTAAACTTAATTTTTTGAGCGTCCCACTTATGAATGTAAGGTCCCTGACTTCTTGTATTAAAAATAAATTTGTTGCAGTTGTTTTCTGTGCTTTTTCATCACTGAAAACTTGATCCTTTAAGGTGTTTTTTTCTCTATTTTAGCAACCTCTAATATGAGGGGATGACAGATAATTAATGACCCCCAATTAATAGAAGTTGCTGTGGCCTTGGGATTTTGTGCATCCCCTAAAACTCTGTTCATAGCTATGTTTTTCAAAGATTTGGATAGATATTTCTTTGACAGCTATGTGATACAGTAAAATGGAGATTGTGTGTTTGGCCAGGAGAACTTACTCCACATTATATATTTCAGCAGTCAATGTTGCAAGAGCTGTGTAAAGGTAATTGATAGTTTAAGACCTTAACAAAATTCATCCTGTTGGGCTTTTTATAGAAGGCTGGGGAATCCAGCTGCTCTGCACCTCAGATAGTCCTATAACATATTGTCGCTGTTCTTGGCCTCCAGCAAAGGCAAGTTGAAAGAAAGGTAGATCATCCATCCAGCCCATGGAACAGAAGACAAATTGCAATGTGAATTTTGCCTCTTCAGTAGATCTGTCTTAGTTCTGATTTTTATTTTAAATTTTTTGTTTGCTTTTCTATATTCTCTTTAATTAAAAGAGGGGGAAATCTAGTAAAGATAATGAAAGCAAAGGCAAAACCCCCCTTCAGAGTGCTCCCTGCTGTGTGGAATTGGGACTCCTCAGCAATCAGAGTGGTGTACATCCAGCAACGAAGGAGACTCGGCTTTTTTACAGTGCCATGCTATTTACAAGAAGCAAAGCCTGAAATGAGTTATGGAAGTCATTTCCTCATGTATAGAAGTGAATTTTATCACATCTCTCTCCAACTTTATGTCTTCTACTTTATCACTAGAGTTTCTGCTGGCTTATAGCCACTGTCCCATTTTAATAAAGAAAGGAGAGAGGGCCTAATCCGGAAAATGCTTTAAGCCCATATTTAATTTTAAGGCTGCTGAAGAGTTGATGGCATTGGTGGAGATGTTCATGTTCACATAAAATGTACTATGCATGTGTTTAAAGGCTTAGGTGGACTTTTCCCAAAGGGGCTTGCTGAATCCCTGTGCAAGTGTAGCCAGTAACACCATTCTAAACATAAATGAAAGGTCCTCAGGGAGTTAAGCAACTTTGGCTTGGGTAAAATACAGCATGATTTTAATTTGTGATTTGGATTTGGAGATATGTCCTAGAAAGGAGGTGATGCTGCACAAGGGAATAGTGTTGCATGTTGCACTGCAAAAATCAGGCCATTTTGATACGAGTGGTGGAAGGGACTTGGATGGAAACCCTGAATGAGGTGTACATTATGAAGCAAAGCAAATCTTCCTTGAAAATCAGAATGGAGCAAATTGTCTCTTCTACTTCATTAAATCAGAATTTGAGAGTGTAAACTGTGCTTTCTTTGGTATTAACAGTAGTGCTTGTGTTTGTATATGTGAGAATGTGTCCAATGTTTCCCAGCGGCTTCTAGGATGTTTTTGTTTCTACATTTTGTTCTTGCTGCCTGCACCATACTCCAGGTGGTCTGGGAGAAACTCCCACACTAAGCCTGCCTTTTTATATGCTCCATCCATTGTATTTTGTATGTCAAATAATTTCACATCCTGTTTTGCAGTAGCATTCATGCATGAATGATACTTGGATTTATCATTCTGTTAGACTCATTTGTGGATTCATTGTAATAAAACATAATACAGTTTTCATGTTTTTGGATGCAGCAAACTTGGCTGCTGAAGTCTCAGAAATACTCAGTTGATCCCGTTGTTCCCCCTCTGCCTCCCCTCATAATCTGCTGGAAATAATGTCATTTCCATTTTGCCTATGGAGGGTAATGCAGGAAGATGTTGTTTTAAAGGGACATGAAAACATTCCAGCAATGAAACAAATAAAATGGGACTGTGTGGTTCAACCCCAGCTGATGCAATTACTTTGAATGAAGTTGTGATTAAATCTGGTCAATATGAGAGTTTATGGCCTTTTTAAATGGAATAACTTTGTAACTGCTGTCCTATTCTTAACAGAGATAAGTGAATTGCTCTTTAAAATACCATGTAGACTTTTAATTCTTTACTGACACTGCAAGAACTCTGAATTCCTTTTAGAATATATATTGCACTGTTGTAAAATATGATTATTCCATATACTGTATTGAATTTCATGGTAATTTAAATCCACAGAGGATATTGCTGAAATAACTTGATGTAGATAAGACTTTTTTCCCCCCACATAAATTGTCAGATTGATCTTTGTTATCTTAAAGTCTAAATAATAATTTGTAAATGGATTAAGTTGGTTGTGAGTACTAGATAATCAAAAGCTGAGGACTTCAATGAATGTATTTCACTTTTTTTTCCTTAGAACTGACTTATTCAGAAATGTTGGCCATCATCAGTTCTTTAAAGGAAATCACAAAGAGAATTATGCTTAAATGTCGGCATGGGAAAATAAATTAAGGGTTTTGAGGGGAAAAAGCTGATGGATATTGTGAAGACAAACATTTAAATTTGGCTTGATGCTATTTGTGTGCCTGTACAGTATTGAAATCTGATTCGTTTGGCTCTCATTTCATTTGGAAATCTAAATATTGTGCCCTTGCATACATCTAGCACCTTTAAATTTACAGCAGCTTTCCAACCAGCTTTCTCACAAAGATGTGAAAATACCTGAGGTTGTGTGAGCAGCATGATCAGTGTTTTCACCGGCTTCTTCCAAGGACTGCTGCTCCCCCTTCCAAACAGTTTGGAATGCTGAGTTGTCAGGGTTGGGCATGTGGTGCTTGGCTGGTGGAATCTCCCAATAGCTGGGAAGTTGAAGTGTAGGACAGGTGGTGTTCTCAGTACCTTGCTGAGAGGCAAAGAGCTTTATAAGGGTGTTTTGATCATCACAACTGCTGCCTTCAAATGGTCATGGCAGGTCTCTCAGTCTCTGAAGCACACGAGATCACTGGAGGTGAAATCAGCTCTTATTGAAGGTGAGAGAAGCTAAACCCAAAATGGCCCTGTGGACAAAGCCCCAAAGAGATGACTTTGCAATTTGCTCTTGTCCATGTGCCTGCCTGGTGTGTGTGTGCTGGGGGACAAGGGCCCCCCAGTTTCCCCCTCCCCTGCACCCCAGGACCCCCTGGATAATAAAATCCAGGTTGTTGTCTGTCTGGGGCAGCACTACTGAACCACAACCAGGAGAGTCACTAGGTACAGGCAGTTATCAAAACTCAGAAAGATGATATTAAGACCCCTGGACCATTAAAGGCCATTTTAGTCCCTAGACCTTTCAGGTATCTGAAGAGAGCAGGTGGGGGGGTTTTTTGTGTTTGTTTGGTTTTTGGTTTTTTTTTTTTTTTAATTTATTTAAACATTATTTTTAGCATTCTTGGAAGGTGAGGGGGAAGATATTTAGAAGATGACATGAGAGGGAATTTATAGAACAAGCACTGAACCAATAGAGAATGGGAAGAACATCCTACGTGGCCAGGGCAGGACCTGTGGACTCTTGGAACAGAGGTGGATTTCACCTGTTCTCAGGAAACATTGATTTCTCTAAAAGCTGCTCTGCTATCACTGAAGATTGGGGCATTTTTACAGAGAGTAGTCCTCCTGCATATTTTCAGCAGCTGAAGACCATTATGTTTGCAGACAAATCATAAAGATCAGTGTTTTTCCTTCCCTCTTAGTCTTCCAAAGATCCTAGTTTGATCTCAGCATGATTTTGAAGCCTTTGATCTTTTAAGGTTTAATTTAGTCCAATGACAACATGGTTCTCCAAGGCAATTCACCTTTCCCTGACTTGTTTAAAAGAAGAAGAAGAAGAAAAGGCGAAAAGGAAAGGCAAAAAATACTTTGTAAGCGAGGAACAAAACCTTCATTACAGAGAAAGCATCTGAAAATCTCCTCTCCAGCAAAATAACCCTTTGCAATCCCATTATCCCACCATCAAAAAATTGTTCTCTGTGATGGTCATACTCTCTACACACCCTTCTTAATCCATTTTGAGATACTAAAAAGAAATCCAAATAAATAGTTTATTTACTGTTTCAGTTCAAAGCTAATACATTTAAAAAGTGTAAAATTGTTTCACAGTTGTGCAGGACAACCTTTGCTAAACTCAAATGGAAATAAACAGCAGTTCATTGTAGCCCAGCTGAATCTTTTGCTGTCTAACACTCACATGCAACGCTGTGTTAAAAATCTCATTACACCTCTCCTCACACGGCTGCACGTTGAGTTTGGGTTGCAACAAGAACTGGCTGCAGTGGCTGTGTCTGCTGGAAGGTATGACCGTGATCATGAGAGTTGCTGTGGAACAGAATCCTCCTTCTGTTCTCCATCCTGTGTGAGAAGGTCAAGGCGCTGGGAAGAGTCCACAAACATGCCCTGGTCTTAGGTGGTGGGTTGGGGGAGCACTAGGGTGTGTGGTTGCAAGCACAGTGTGTTTCATGGTCATTTGCCATTTATCAAGGAGCACATACAGAAGATAAAGGCTACATTTTAGTGGATGAAATTAAACTGAGTAAGGGCTGGAATGCTGCTAATATATTTATTTGGTACCATACTGGTGGGTAACTTGCATTGTAACAGAGACCACTTGTCCATCTACCCCAACAGAAGTTATTGCTGGTTGACTGTATCCAGGCTTAGAAAGAGCTAAGAAACCATAATGTACTTAACAGATTATGTAATTCTGTTCCCTGGAGGGGAAAAAGTTGTTTCCCAACAGAGTTTGTGATGAACTTGTTCCCTAGAGCATGAAACATTAATCTCCATTTCTAAAGCCTCTTAGCTGAGTATTAGTTAGTGGCCTGTGAACCTGCCAAGGTTCAGAGCAGGGTGGGTTGTTAGGGGGTGACTGGGGCTGAGTTTGGTGCCTCCTTATATTTACTGACTGTTGTTCAAAATGTCAATTGAACACATTTGCTTAATTGCTGGTAAGTTACTCCCTTTAATCTTCACTTTATCACTTGCTTCTCATTCTTTTCGTTGCCAATTTGATGTGACAAATGGGAAACAAACAGACAATTTCACCTAACCATTTTCTTGGGCATGTATGATGGTGTTCCATCCCACCATCATTTTGGCAAGTGTATAGGAAAAGGTTATATAACAAAAAAAGTATGCTTTTAGAGGGACAAAATTGAGGGTGGGCTATGAATCCTTGGGCACTCGGCATGTTAAATAAAAGTCCACTTGTCTTCACCACATATATTGTACTAAGGTTTTGAGATTTGCAGCATATACTGGAATAAATGAGTAGCAAACTATTAACCTCTTACAGTTTTTGAGTTGGGGTTTTCAGCACCTTTTATCTAACTGTGAAACACCAAACACTGTAGCAAAAGACAAATTAGGATCAAGGAAATGGTATTGTGCCCTGTGCTCTTAGGATAGCTGTTTGCTGGGTGTAGATGATGAGCTCAAGTTGAATCTTGCACACGAGATGCATAGAAACTTTACCTAGTTCAGAGCAGCTGCACCTGGAGCAGTTGTTTTATTCCATTCAATTGGAAATGATTTCAAAATGTTGCCTTCCAAATCCCCTGCTACTGCAGGAACCTGAAACTGTGGTGGAAACTTTGCTCCTACCTTTGCCCTGTTTCTGGTATTTTATGATTTCAGTGCAGTTTTAACTATTCTATTGTTATTGCATATTAGATACTGTGTTTGATGATTCAACTGTGTTCTTAATATATAATATCTGTTTAATATTAATATTCTTCATCAAAGTCATGATTTTATTTTAAATAATGGGTTTTCTCATTATTTTTAGCCATTGATCATGTTATCAGGGATCTTTACTTGATATGACCACTTGGAAAGTTTTTATTGTCTAATAATGAAAGCTGAGGTTCTCATGTTATCGCTCTCATCTGGAAATGATAGTTTTAGCCAGCATCAAGAGTAATGAGACTTTCAGTTTGGTCACAAGAGATGGCAAAACTATTTGTTGTAGCATTTCCAATTTTTTGCCCAGTTGAGAAATAGAAAAAAAAATATTCTGATGTGTTTTGACTGTCTGCTCTGTTCCCAAAAGGATTAGAAAAACCTGTTTCATATTAACTCAGAAGGAAAGCTTGGGGATGTTGTTTTCGCCGGTACATTTCATATGTTTCAGTACCCCAGCTCTAAACAATTTGGAACTTGAGGGATACATAAATCCAGCCCAGGATCACTGATGGCATCCAAGACAAATGGATTCGTACCTTTTTTCTTTATGCCATGTCTTGTCAAATTGGTAATGCATTTACATTAGCTGATTCTACAAGATATGCAGCTCTGTGTGCTCACATATCTAACATAAAAATCAAATCCTTTATCTTTTCCCATCATTTGCTCTGTGTCGCTCTCTTACCCTTGGTCTTGTTTTTGTTTGTTTGTTTTTTTGGGGAGAATTATGATAACTTACTGCTTTATACAATTGCAGAATGCAAGGAAGAATCCACATAATTAAGATTTAAATTAATGTTATTGGCACAATGAAAAAGTTAAGGCCATAATATCAAAGTCAGGGGAGAAATTTACAGTTGAGTGATAATAGTAAGTTTGCCAGACTGTAAAGAAGCTTTAGACTACATCATTAGTCAAGAAGAGACCTGACAGATCCATTTGTGGTTCTTTGTCTGGGAAAGGCTCATTGAAGGAGGAATTTTAACAGGCTTGGTGCATTTTCACATCATTAAAAATAAAAACCCAACACCTGTTCAACTGTTATCTTGAGTATGACATTATGGATGTATTCAAATCCTAACCAAGTGTTGGTTCTTGAAGGGCCCCAAGGAGGTGCACCCTGGTGAGAATGTTATTGAGAGTCATACCAATGAAGTCTTTCCAAATTACTTCTCTCTTGCACTTGGCAAAGATGGCAGAGGCACACAGGCACAAGCGATGTGCCAATAACCTGCCCAGCACCAAAAGGTTTAGAAAAGGAAGGACTTAGTGCCTCCCTTCTGAGGTCCCTGTCAGAAGAAAAGAGCTACAGAGCCAGAGGTGTAATGTGCTGAAAATCAGTGATCCAGGCCACACAGAAACAGTGGGGCTCAGAGGGCTGCCAAGGTCATGTGCCAGCTCTTGGTGAGACTGTGCACTCAGAGCTGATTAAAGAGCTTGAACTGCTGGCCTGGGGCTCAGGCTGTGAGTGGGGAGGATGCCAGAGGGAGGCTTCTGAGGAAAGGAACGGCAGGGACAGACCAGAGACTGGGAACAGGAGATGTTGGTGCAGCCAACATCTTAGAGTGTAGCCAGACCGGTTTGAAATAAGTTCAGGGTCTGGGGAGTCCCATGGCTGTTGTCTGAGCCCAGAGTGAGATTTGGTGTTTGAGAGAACAGTCACACAGGCAGAGTGCACCTGACAAGATGTGCCTGCAGAAATGCTGTCTGTGCTCCTGCACTGAGAGCACTGGAGCCCTGAGTGGCTTCTGGTCCCAAGAAGACACCATGAGAGGCCTGTAGAAAGAAAGGGACTCAGGGATGTTTTGGATAGTCGAGCATGGGTTATTCCTAGACAGATCTTCTGTACAGTCTTAGCCTTGAGCATCGTCTGGCTGCATAGCTACAGGTGAAAAAAGCCCCAAAGCATAATTATTCTGACCCTCTGTGTTAAAGGATTTGGTTTATTTATCTCTTCCAGAAAACATGATGCTACTCAGTTAGTCTTCTGAAAAGAATGAGTGTAAACCCCGTGGGGGGAGCATGGTTAGTACCTGTGTAGGATTTTATCTCTGGGGCTGCTTTTAGACTTTACTTTCACTTGGAGTTCAGAGAGAGAGAAAAGGGAACCTTGGAGAGAGACTGACTTTGCCAAGGTCTGCTGTTAGGTGTGTTCTCAGCACAGCCTTAGGGATATTGTCCCATGGCATTAGCCTTAGGCTGCAGCTAAGTGAGCTCACACTTAGCTCAGACTTTAAGCTTTAAAGTACTGAGAAAGAGTAAACCTCTAGGAAGACTGACACTGAGAGGAGAGGGCCAATGTCAGCTCTAAGAATTATCCACTGGGCAGTCACCATCCCATGGCCTCAGTGTCTGCCTATGTGGCAAATCTTACATTGAGGGCTGCGAGTCCAACCCCCCCAGAGCCCTGGAGTCCTCTCAGTCTCTCTGAATCTCATGTCACCTGCCCTGAGTGCTCTGGTGCCCCCTGAGCTGGTGACACAGAGCAGGGCAGGTACCTGCAGGATGTGCAGCACTGGGTGTGCTCTGGGATTCCACGTGTCCCTCAGAGTGGGTGGGGGTGAGCTCTCCCCAGCCCCAATGTGGTGGAGCTGCTGGTGTCCCAGCCTGGCCTCGGCTGTACTGAGGCAAATGCAGTCTACAGTCTACTTTTATTTTGATGTTTATGTGAATTTTGTGATATCTTGCCTTTTTGGGTTTGTTTTCATTGTTTATATTGATGATACGGGGGTTTGTCTGGTTTCACAGTTTTTCTTGTTAATCTCTTTTTAATTAAAAAAAAAAAAGTTCTGTTTCACATGACTTCAAGAATGGAATCATGTGTCATGTGTCTCTGCACCTGTCAGGGCTGCACAATAGGTGACAAGGATCCAAAATGTGACACAAACATTCCTGAGGTTGGGAATGTAAATGGAGTAGGATCTGTTCCTCTGGTTAATAGCTCTTAGTGACATCTTAGTGATGTTTTATTCTGGATTGAGAGCATTTTCAGTATCAATTTCTGTTAACACTGGCATGAAGCATTGGGATTTTGAGGATAAATGATGTGTCTTAAGCTAAACCATTCATGACATATTGTTAATAGATAACCATAGGAAAAAAATGCTGGAATTTACAATTCTGGGGAAGGAAAGCGGAACAACACCAACGAGCACGTTATTAAAAAACCCTACCTGCCTTTTCACTGTTCAGAAATGTGAAGGGGGCTAAGCTCTGCCTCTGTATTAATTCATGGCAAATCATTTGCCCAGTTTTGACACTAACAAGAGCCTATTTCATATTTGCAGGCCCCCAGACCTCCCCTGGTAGTTCAGTGCATTTCAGCATGATGGCTGATCAGGCCTGCACTCTGACACATCCTGCACTGATCATTTATCACAGTCATATATGATTTATTCACTTCCGACCCTTCCCGCTGCCTTTGGGATAGAGCGGCTACTGAGTTTGGCTGTGTTAGGAATTAGCAGATTCATTTCTTTTCGTGCTCACAGGCTGTGCTTGTTTGGGTTTTCTTTCCATTAAAAATATAATGGGAACTACTATTGAACTTCAGAATGTTGATTTTGACCAGATTACTTTTGGGTGTAGCTCTAACTCTGGAAGAATTCAGATTTCTGCAGCTCTAAAAATTTGTTGCTCCCTTTTCTGCTGATTTACTACTTGTTTTTATGGAACCATTGTAACTATTTGCCTCATTATAACACAGAAGTTCTATCCTACATGTACTTGCATGTAAGTCAATCTGGGAGCATTTGGGATAAAAATGTGTAGAGGAGCTGGAGACGAATCTGTCTTAATAAGCTACTCAAGTGGAGATACCATTACCAATCCAATAATGTTCCTATAGCAAATTCCAGCATTAAGAGTGTATGGTGGAGGAGGTTGCAAGGTCTGTTCCAATGGCACAGGTTACTCCAGGACTTCTGTACCATGAGGCTCCAAATTGCTGTCTTTTCCAGCCCAAATTACTCAATGATTCAGTATTGATGCTGGGCTTTTTTTTTTTCACCCATGGAAGTCTATTGACAAAGTGTGGTTCAGCTTTATAAAACGTCTAATTTTGTTCTTAGGTGGTTTAGAAATACATTGGCTAATTCGGGGGAGATATTTTTTTCTATCTGATTTTTTTAACATACAAGAACATGTTAGTATTTAAACCTCATCAGAATGATGAGGCTGCTTTGCTTTAGCTCTGCTTTGACTGTATATGTGTGCATATTCCTGCAGGCATCTGTCATGAATTCCTTATGTAGTTATAAAGCTTTCCCTTCTGCTGAGACTCCAGGCAAAGCATCCCAGGAAGTGTCTTCACTGGAACTCATTCTTGTGAAATAAAAACTCTGCCAGTCCAGCATTAACAAAACAGTATCAAAATAGATGACAAGTCTCTGGATCTCTGTCACACAGACTGTGCTTCATCTGTAATAGTGATGAGTTTAGCTCATCTTTCCTAAAACGAGTGCAGTAGTAACACAGATCAGTAAATGTTGCAGTTAGTGCTGCAGATGGGAGAATTATAGATCTTTTGCATGTATGTGCTGTAACCTTTCAGAGTGAGGAAGCAAATGTATTTATATCTCTTTCATTACGCTCTCCGTTTGCCCCATCGCTGCCCTCGCTGTGCTGTGTTATAGCTTCTTATTAGCTTGGTCCTTTGTAATGGAATATTTTATGTTGGCTACTCAAATATCTATAAAGACACTAGTAAAAAGTCTACATTTACAGCTTAAGGCGAAAAGGGCTGCTGGGATGTCTGTAATGCCCCTGTATTGGTATTGGACATGGATTTAGTAGCAGAGAGATGCAACTGAGATGTTCCAGCAAATAGATTTATTCCAGTGGCAGTCAGAGATGAGAATGTTTGTGCCAGGCTATTTGCAGCCCTCCTCGATAACCTCAATAGTAGATCTCTTAAGGCCAGGGAGCTCTGCAAATAGATGTGGTGAGAATTTCAGAGGTATGTAGAGGTAGATAGACTCTTTAAATATTTATTTGTCTTTCAGCATTTTTCTTTTGTTTCTGTTGGATAATCTTGTCTTTCATGACAGAAAAATGATGTCTTTATGTTTTGGGATATCACGCCCTTGGACACCGCTCTCATTGTAACCACCCATTTATTTGCTTGTGGCAGCTTGTGAGCCCCTCTCTAAATTGCTGCTTTGAGGTATTTTTCCCTCCATCCCTATCTGAAATACCATTCTGAGCTTTAATTTCTGGTTTGATTAAGCAGAGTTCAAGTCTATCTGAAGGCTGGGGAGATTTTGGGTGACTTTTTCAAGTTTAAAAGATTTGATCCAGTTTTGCTTCTACAACTGTGGCATCACGGACATGAAAATCAGTGCACCTTTTGTAATAAACTCTGACATGAAGTTCATGATCCACTGTCTGTGTGATTATCTCCAATACCATTAACTTGGGCTAATTATGCACCCTTATGGGAACTGATATGTCTGGCTTTATCAGCTACATCTCTCCATCCTTCTCTGCAGTTTTAGTCAAGAGCATAATATCTAAAGATTACATTAAAGAATCTCAGTAAGCAGTCTGAAGTCAAAAAGCTGATCACAGAGTAATTCTTGACTATTTGCCTTTTAATATTAATTGCTTTTGAAAATCCTGTTGCTTTCTTAGTAGCCAGAATTTCTAGAGTGTTGTTCTGGAATTCTGGTATCTATTTGTCTTTTTAAGATCAGCAATTCTATTCATCCTTTCACCTAAATATTTGTTGCCCTAAAACACATCTGGGTTATTCAGAGCCCTTCTTGACTAAAAGTACTCATAGTGTCATAATTTTACGTTATTGATTGAGTGGTGGAAAAGCCAAGTGAAGTCAAATGCTTCAGATTCATTCTTTTAAAACTAAAATATTAAGGTGCTGACAGTGTATAAAAATGTTGCATTTGAAAAGATGTGCTCTGATTTAAGTCTAAGCAATTACAATAAATTAGCACTGGGATAAGTCTAAAATGCTGAAGAACTTACTAGAAAATGTGTTCCCATTAAATCACGGAGTAGAAAACAATTTTATCTACATCATTATTTATTGGGAAATAATTTCTTGAACACGAAAGCCAAAGGAGGAGGGGAAAAGACCTTCAAAATAACTGCTAACTGACATGCCTCAGCAAAGTGAGTTATAAGAGTTAGTTTAATCCAACAGAGACTGAGCCACAAGTGTGTTGGGTCTCTTAGAGTGTTAGTGGAGAGTGTCTGAGTGCCAGGGCAATGAAGAGGCATAGAAAAATCTGTGAAATAATTGACACTTTGGACCTGGAACATTCCAGGGCTCTGCAGGAGGCTCAGACACCCGTTTGGCAGAGGATCCAAGTTGAGTCCCTGCTGGAGGAGGGTTCCCAGGGCAGTCCAGGGACCCGAGCAGAAGGCTGAGACCTCCAGCCTCCCACTGGCCCTGGCTCAGACAAGGAAGCTGAAGTTGCTTTTTTCCCCTCTGGGTTTTGCTGTGTGTTTTATTTGTTTTGTTTTATATTGGCTCAGGTCTCTGCCTTAATCCTGGCCTTGTTTTAATCAGCCATTACTTCTGCAGTAATCAAGCTCTGTAGAATGGGTAATTATTTATCATTTGAGGCCTTTTCCCCTGTAGGCTATGTCTGTTTGATTTATGTACCTGGCACCTCCTTTAACAGCTGCCACATTGGTATGTATTTATTTATCACTAAGGAGGGAAGAAAGTATACTAAGTTCAAAGCCTTTAAGCAATCTGAACATTTCCTCTTAGAAGAACATTACATAGCAATAAAGTGTGGAAATGTGGCAAGGCAAGCTTGGGAAAGTGAGAAATGTGGAAGACCTTGCCTTTCTGAGCAGGTAGAATAATGTTCCAGTTGCTAAGCCTCTTTTTTGAAATAGGAAAGACTTCTTACTTAGTGAAGAAGTTTAAACCAGGTAAGTTTTAAACTGAAGTTTTTATGGGAAGATTCATGTAAGTTTGGGTTGTTTTTTTAATTTCCCACCCTTATTTTAAATCTGATAATGGTCATCAATAACAAGCTCTCAAACCTGGACAGTAATTAGCAAACTAATCCTTAATCAGCTGGTACCATTTTATAGTCAAGGATGAGTTAAAAACTGTACTTGTAGCCATGCCCTGTTTTCCTACGGTAGAGATGAACTCATAAGTGCTGTGAAAAGCTACCTTGGTTTTCCCCATAAAAGACTGCCAAGTGGAAATACTGAGGGGTGCTCCTTATCATAAATGGGTTTGATTTTATTGAAGTAACTAATGGGATGTTGTCCCCTGCACTCTGGGGTCAGGAGAAACAGAGAATCCTCTCCAGAAATGTGGCAGTTCCTCCTCAGAGTGACATTTCCTCAGCAACACAAGGCACTGGTGACCCCCAGACAAAACCCTTTCCTTTAGTGCTGCACTGTTTGGAAATTTACTTGACAAACACACTGGGTAAAATTTTGACCAGTTGAAGCCTCATGGTGCTGATGTTGGTGGCTAAACTCCCTAACTTCACTTATTTTAATAAGTGTGGGTTTGAGTTTATGGTGGAGTGATATGGTGAGTTTATGGGGTGTGATTTTATGTCTATGCAAAAGAGGAAAAAATAAGAAAATAGATAATTAAAAGTACACACTACAGGAAGGTGCTTGAAAATTGTAGTTCAAAGGAAATGATATGGTAGCATTGATTCTCAGCTGAGTGGTGACTGTGGAGGAGAAATAATTGCAGTTTAGTTGAAAAATATATCTATGATTTTAATGAAATCTAAAGAAATGTGGAAATATCTAAATAACCCCCTCCCCTCCAAAAAAAGGAGTTGTTTTGGTTAGTTGTTTGGGGTGTTTTTAAACAATTTACAACTTTGTTAGAGTGTAGCCTGGCATTTAATGCTCATAACAAAACAGTTGGTAAAACAATGAGACATCTTATCCAGAGGAAAGTTTTCACTAACTTTTCCTAATTACAAAGATATTGTCCAACTTGGAATGTCTTACTTCCTCCTCACATGGAAGCTTTTTCCTGAAAATGTTTTGAGGACTCAGCATTTATGTCCATCATCAGAGACCTCAAGTCAAAATTTTGTCTTTTTTATCAAAGCCATGAAGAAAAGACAACTGGGATGTTCAAGATGCTTTTGTTTTATCCATTAAATGGGCTTTGTAAGCATTGATTTCTCTCTTTCCACCATTCCAGCCCTTAACTCTTTTATCTCATTAATGCCAGTGGCTCAATATTGTGAATTCTGTATCCTGCAGCTCGAGCTGCTTAACAAAATGAACAGAATTCACTGCTCTAATGCTGTTTGGGCTTGAGTGACCCTCTTTGGACATCCCTAATATTGCTCAGAGTCTAAAATTGTGCTTCACTCTCAAGTTCTGCTTGGGGGAAAGATTATTCTGTGCAGTTCATGAAAGGACGAGTCTTCCTTGTCTCATCCCTCAAGAAAAAGGAAAAAAATATCAGACAGATTAAAAGAATTACCTACAGGATCGAAATATATCTTAGGCATAAGAGTACAGTTTTGGTTGGTTTTGTTTAGGTTTGTTTTTTCTTGGGCTTTGTGTGTGTTGATTGGGAGGGCTTGCAAAATATGGAAAAATCTAATTGAGTTTTGCCCTGATCTCTGGAGCTTGCTGTGGATTTGCAGTCTGATTCCACACCTCCTGGAGATCCACACTTCTAGATTCCACACCTCCTGGGTTTTTCCTCCTGCTTCAGTACTAATCCTCCAACTGCCATCTCTTACTTTTATTTTGGAGTGAGGTTTCAAAACGCATTCCAGGAGAATTGCTTTGTTCAGTTAAGATAGTGCCAAAAGTCCAAAGAGGTGCTCCTGCATCAACTGTCCTTCATCCACAGTGATTAGAGCAGTAATTCAGAATTAGAAATAAAATAAAAAATCCACAAATCAGAATGTGGTTAAAGTTTGGTTCGCTTTTGTTTGTCTGATGGTGTTGCTGAGATCATTATTTCCAGTGATCAAAAAGACTGAATGTTTTACTCTCAGAATTGGTCTTGGAATACAGTTTCTTATAACTGAAAAAAAAAAAAAAACAAAACAAAAAAAAAAAAAACCTGTGTTTTTGCCTCAAGATAATTTTTTTTCGATCCCTATGAGGTTATATTATTAAATAGATTATATAGATTTGTTGTTGTTGCTGTGAAGCTTTTAGTCACTTAAATTGGTCAGTCTTTAGTCTCTTCTATTAGTATGTATTCCCATAAAAATGTTGTGCTAGAACTTACCTGATGATGATAAGGAACCTCTGGCTACGTGAGGAGTGTTATTGCTTGTGTGAACACAGTGCTGCAAAATTGATAGACAAATACACAGGTTAATCTGTGTTGAAAGTAGATGCTGCAAGTATTACTTTTATTTGCAGAAAGAAAAGAAATAAAGAAATGAACTGATCTCAGAATACACTTACAACTTGGGCACTTTCATGTTTCCAGTCTGTGAGGAATTCTCTGGATGATGCAGCAGTGCTTTCTTGTAATAAATTCCTATTAAACTGTCAGAATATTCAGCCATTCAGTCTTCCTCTCCTGATTTTGAGTCACGTTGCAATAGCATATCTGAAGAGATGCAAACGTTTCTCATGTTAATTAGAAGACTGGGAATTCTTTGTTATTTACTTCTTCCATCATCTAAGGTGATTGCAGTTTCCAGAGAACTGGTGTGTTTGCTCCTGTTACAATTTCTGCAGAGAAACTCACCAAATGTGTACTACCAGTTCAGCTTCCTGCAGACCAGGACAAAAGGGACAAGCTTTTGTTCTCCCTTATTGCACTCCTTTGTAACAGACACCTCTGTGAGCACTCATTCCTGCTTTTGCTGAACAAAACATGGTGAAATGAACTGAATTGGTACCAGGAGGGCCAGTGACCTGTGGGGACAGAGGGGTCCCTGCTGTTCTCCAGGCAGAGCCTGGGCACTGGAGTCAAGGAGCAGGCAGAGCTCCCGGACTGTCTGCCCGGTATCGGCGCTGGCACCTCCTCACATGGTGCTTGGGGAGGTGGGCTCTGGTCCTCCTCCTCCCCTGGCAAAGCAGCTCCTATTGCTGAGCTTCAGAAGGTGAGAAGTCATGAGTCAAGTTCCACAGCATTTAAAAATATTATCTGTTTGCATTTCTGCTTCTTAATGTGCACTTCTTTGTCTCTTCCCTCCCCATTTGCTTTCCGAAATACCACCAAAAGCTGATTTTTCTCCTCATAACTGATGAACTCCTTGTAAATCACTCTGTCATTCAGAACCCCAAAGAATCCAAGTAGCCTTCAGTATCTTGTCAATATATATGCTCAGATATTTCTTTTTTTCATGTTACTTTTCCTTCCAGTCAGCTGAACGTGTAGCAGGAATTTGGCAAACTTGTCTTTAGAATGAGTTAAGGCCAAAGTTTATTGAGAATGTAGGTTTGGAATTAAATCTGTTTCAGCTAGAACTACTGCACAACTGTGTACCAAGACAACCTTGCAAGGTAGTAAATCATTGCTTAGGAGCTCTTACAAATTCATATTTATGTTATAGCAGAAAAGTTTACCTGGGGAACAGTATATTTAAACTGTTCTCTGAAAAATTGCTTTAATGGATTTTCACATGGTGAAATGTATGCTCCACAGATAGAGCCTTGTTTGTGTCAGATAGTGCTGTGTAAATAATTGAAGGCAACACTTTTAAAGTCAAACATAAATACCTGATGCTGAAGAAGTTAGTACTAATTTGTGTGTTTGAATCAAGAGATTTGACACAGCTGTTTTGAAGCAGAAAATATTACATGGTAATTAAGATGGGTAGAAGACCTTGTTTAAGATAAAGTGTTGGGAAAACTCTTAAAATAACATTCAGAGCTCTCAGAAAAGGCATTTGTTGATATCTGAGAAGTAAGGATATTTGGAAGAGTTTTGTAATATGTTAGAAATTTAAAATGGAGTTTGTGGAGTGATGTTGGTACGAGCTGTCTTTCCTGCGTCGATGCTCGTGTGGTGGTTGTGTATCTACAGTTTTTCCATGCTGGCTGTGTGGGATCACTGGGACTGATTGTTCTTGCTTCAAGGAACTGTACTACCTGTAGGAATAACAGAGGGTCATTGAGTAAGAAGTCAGACAGACATAACCATCCAGCAAGGCTGCTGAGAAGGAGATGGGCCAGAATTTGCGTGATGTGTCCTCATCAGTCATAATTATGGACAGCAGTGCATTTACAAGAAGGGAGAACTGAGTCAGCCACAGTCTGTAAATATCCCCTCACTGCTTTTCCCTTTTGCGGCATCAGGAGAAGTTAAAAGTGCTATGAATATGCCAGTGAAAAATTGAAGATAATTAAGACACGTTTTTCCCTATTTGTTGGTCATCCAAATATCCTTGTGGGACTGTTTCATCAAAGCCAACCGAGTTAAATCACTCAGTTAATTCCCCGATAACTCATGGAGCAGTTGTGCTCTGGGAAGTTTTCTGGTGCTGTCAGGTGTTTTGTGGTGCACTGATTATAGTTTCTAAGAGTCTGTAAAACCCTGGGGGAGGGATTCTGTTTGAGGCAAAGAAGTTCAACTCGTTGATACTCTATAATCTGCACAGTTTCTTTCTGAGCTCCCTTGCATATCTCCAAGGAAGACAGAACACGGTCTTGCTCTTGTTCCCATGTTCACAGCCATGGGTTGTGACTGAAGTGGGATGTGAAGAGTACCAAAATTTGTGATTTGGCTTTAAGCTTCTTGAAAGGGTTAATTAAAACTAAAGTAACAATATTACCCAAAGTTTGAAAATGTAATCTATCTTTTCATCAATTATATGGGTTTTTAATGTTTCTGACCCTGATAACAATTTCCACAAGTAGCCTTTGGTTTTATTTTTCTGTAAAATTTGTAGTTTTAAAAACTGAGGATAAGAAGTGACACCAAGTCTGGGCCATGCATATGGTATTCCCTTATGTGAGTAAATTGTATCTTGATTTTTAGGTTGGGTTTCTGCCTTCCTTTCATAGGAAAACATCTTCAGTCTGAGGCTCTCACTGTCTCAGAAGTGTAAAAATGGTTTTAAATTGTAATTTTACTTGCTATTTGGCGGCCTACCCTGACTGTAATTTTAGCTGTGGTACAACATGCTCACTAAGGACAGGAAACTTTTTCAAGCTTCTCTGCCAACAAGAGATGATCTCCTTTCAGAAAATCTGAGCAAATTTTCAGATTTAACTGTTATTAAAATGGTCCTTTCCCTTTCTTTACAGAATCTTGTGTGGAAAAAACACATAATGTGTTGTTGAAACAAGAGGTAGAAAGCCATGGTCCCTCAGTACTGTGTCCATTAGACCTCCTGTCCTCCCTCCATGCACTGAAGTGCAAAGAGATCAGGTATTTTTAAATTACTCTGTGTTCATATGGGATCTAATTTTAAGTGTTTATACCCATGTCTGATACAAAAACCTGGGCACACTGTTGGAAATGCATCACATGGCAACAATCCTTTATCTAGAGAGTTTGCAGCTTGTTCCGCTCACCAGACTTGGGAGTTCCTTGCCCACTCCAGACCTGGTTGTGTTGGTTTCACACATCCACTTTTACACAAGTGGCTGCAATTTGGACTTGAAACAAAACCAAGCAAGCCCCAAGTCCTCAAGTGAGCAAACCTTAGGGATGTCAGATATTCTCTTTGGTCTCTCTTGCTGCAATCTGTACCTTAATCCTTTCCTTCATAGTTGTTGGGTATTCTGAGGTCGAGATCTTGTTCTCTTTAAGTCCCAGTATATGAAAAGCCAAACAGCTAATGTTTTGAGTGAACAAAACTAGGCTCACTCTTTTAGGGGTTTATAGACTTCATTAGACAGAAGAAGACAAGAAATAAGAATTCAGCTTTTGTTGTTTGGGGTTTTTTTGTTTGTCTTTTTTTTTTACTTCCCTTTTCTGTCAAAGTAAGAGCACTTAGCGTATCCGTTCTCTTTTAATAGTTTCTTCCTTTTCTTACTTAATGAAATCTCCTTGTCTGACCAAAGTGTTATTTCCAGCAGTGAAAAGGAAACTTTGGACCCATGTACCATGTTTGCATTTACAGCAGAACCCACTGAGCTTTGCATAAGGTTCAGTGAATGCTGTGGATTGATAATTCACATTCCTTGCTCTGAAACAAGCACAGCTATTTCCAAAGAATACCAATTCATGGTTGCACAATGATCTAAATCCATCTGAAATTGCTGTATTTTAATACTTAGAGGGTGTCTATAACGGCAGGGGGGGAGGGAGAAGTCCTTGTTTAGAGTTCAAGGATGGAAAAGGTATGTCTGAAAGCTCTCCCAGTATATCACATTTATTGTGTTCTTATGCTTTGTTGCAAATGTCACAGCTCTACAGTTGCATGGAAAGTGAGTCTTAGGTAATAAAAGATTTCACCTTTCTTTTCTTTCTCTACACAGTACTGTGTAATAAATATCTAATACCACAGCATTTGTAATTTCCAAGTATATCTGATACACAGGGATGTGGTTTCCTCACAGGGGAAGGTCTGTGCTCTGACAATGCTGCCCAACATTTAGAAAGAACTTTCATAGCTATTTTTCTTATGTTAATGTGTCTTGCTTGTGGTTTTGATAATTTAAATTTTGCTGAGCTCCTTTTTTTTTCCTTTAACTAATTCATTTGACATTTGCTATAACTCAGCATTGATCAAAGGGAAATAATGTGGTATTTATAGAAAACAAAATATGTAACAAGTTTGAGGTATTATTTAATGATTTAGAAAGCTTCAATGTAATTAATTTGGTCACTGAAATGGATTGGTGACTAAATTCATGCAGTATATCTATGAATTGCTGCTATAGGTTGCATCCTGTGAAATCAAATCCTTTTAAAGGAATAAATTATGTTTTCTATAGTTTGTCTCAACATGGAGACTCCAGTATAAAAACTAAGAGCAGCATAAAAAATGAGTGCTACCCCTCTCTATCTTTTGCCAAGTATTTTTGTTGTCTGAAGATGAGCCTGTGTATTTCTGTGAAGTCAAAACATTCTAAAGCAAGTTAACGATGTATAAACAATGCACAGAATTACATGGAACTGTGTAAACTCCATGTTGGCACAGAGAACAAACACTGCAGAGTCTTCGAGATTGCTTTGTGCCAAGGAATTGCCTAAATGGAAAATCACAAAGAAGTGCTGACTTCCCTGATGAGCTGTCAATAGGAGATTTAGGGCTCCCCATGCACCATCAGCATGCTTTAATTGATTAGAGTGTTACTATCCTGGAGTGTGCTAAAATAAAGGTTAGAGAAATCCTGAGGATATCAACTACCTTTATCAAACTGCACAATTAAGGGTACAGTACATAATCTGAGAACAGAAACCATCATTCAGAAATAAGTGATCTGCTTCCCTTAGAATGAGGATGTTTTTTGTAAAAGTCCTGAAATAGTCTGCAAAATGGCTGTTCAGAGGAGCACACAAAGTGGGTCATCACAGGTCTCAAAAGAAAGAGTATAGACTATACTCTGTATTGCACACAGAACCCAGAGCAAGGTGGTTGGTTCAGAATCCACGTGATTCCTGATGTGAAGTGTCTGTGTTGAAGTTCTTTGTTTTTGTGAGCAATTGTCAAGTCAGTTTACTTTTAATATCTCCCCAGAGGTTCAGAGGGGCACCTTCTGTTGCCCAGTGGTGAAGCTAGATAAGGTTGTTTTTAAACTTTGGAGATCCAGATTGGTTTGTAGTTGA
Organism: Formicarius rufipectus; assembly: GCA_013399695.1. Classification (NCBI taxonomy): domain Eukaryota; kingdom Metazoa; phylum Chordata; class Aves; order Passeriformes; family Formicariidae; genus Formicarius; species Formicarius rufipectus. The sequence goes on from VXAU01002171.1 coordinate 1,997,202, forward strand.
GCTACACTTGATTCTGACAGCCCTGAACTTCTCCCTGCACAGCACAGTCCAGATGTTTGGAAACAGTGGAGGGAGATGTGCTGTGGCTGTGCCTCAAGTGTGCAGGAGAAACAAGCAGGCAGTACTTGGCAAGGTCTGGGGACAGGGTGTCAGGAGATGGAGGGCACAGGGGCTGCCCTGGGTCATTCTTGGTCACTGTGAGACATCTTTACTCCACACTGTTGCCTGTGGGTCAGTTTTCTCTTGTAGGATAGAATCATAGAATGGTTGAGGTTGGAAAAGCCCTCCAAGATCATCGAGTCCAACCATTAACCCAGCACTGCCAAATCCAGCACTAAACAGTGTCCCCAAGTGCCACTTTTATGTTCCTTTCCCATCCTTCCGGGGGTGGTGACTCCACCACTGCCTTGGGCAGCTGCGCCAAGGCTGGACAACCCTCTGGGTCAGGCTCCTTTCTACATGTCCAATCTAAACCTTCCCTGACAAAACTTGTCCTCTCATCCTAACAATTACCTATTGAATTTCTTTAGAGAGGCCTTGAGCAGTTAAATATTGGGTAAAATCCTAATTCCTGCAAATGAGAAATTGAAGTAATATTCCCTAATGGACACAGATTACATTGAAACTCTCAGTCTTGGATGAAGATGATTCCAGGATGCCACTTGTGTCCTGCAGAATATGGTCTGAGAATTGCAGCAAATGCACTCCTGCCCTTTGGAGCCCCATTTGAAAATGTGGTTCTGTGTGGTTATTTTAAATTTTGGGGTTTCTTCAGCTACACGAGCCCAATAAAGTTACTAAGACAGAAAAAAAATCTAATAATTTGTTCAAGGAAAACATCATGATATCATGATCCTTTATCTCCACAAATCAATTTATGAATCTAGATAAATATCTGCTTGATATGGTATTGAAGTACTTAACATTTTTGGAATTGATTATGTTCTTTGAAAATGTTACCTCATGGTAAAATGCAACACTTCAAACAAACAAGAATTTATTAGAACTATTTTTCTAGGAATTTGAAAAATACTGACTTTCATCTCTGAACAAATAAACCCAAAATTTTGAAATGTCCTGGCAAACAAAAGTCCATTTTTCTTTATCAGTTCTAAATGCTGCTTGTTGAAAAATGTTTCAATATATTGAGGATGACAGCAGAATATTGTGACTTTCATGAACAGCTGCAAGCAGAATGGTGGTGTAATGCATTCATAGCTATAGTAAACTTAAATTGTTGCAGACTCAATATTCTTTTCCAGACCATAATTGAGATTTTTTTAATGCTTAAGTGTTGCACTTTATTATTATCATATATTTCTACAAATATATTAAAAGGAAATAAAAGGAGCTAAGAAGACTTGGTGTATAAAAGAGCAGTTCAGAGCTTTGAATCCAGAAAATCAAACCACTACTGTCTCTGCGGCCCCTTCAAGGAACACAGGCAGGATGGAATCCCATGTAGCACATGGCTAAAAGCACTTCTGAGCCGACCATGCGGTGCAGTCATTAAACACATCCCGTGCAGTGGCACTGGGGAGGGCACTGTTCTCCCCCCTGCTCAATGGGCCATGCTGCAGCACATGTTCCTTAGCTTGCAACCATTTATGATGGCTGGTAAAGAAGTCAGTGCTTTACAGTGCCAATGAATCAAGTCAAGTCATCCCATTCATCTGTCTGTTAAAAGCAAGATGTTGGAGAGAAGAGACAAACACAGGATCTAACCAGACTGAAAGCTGCATTAAAAAATTCCCTTTGTTTGTAAGTGGAAGGTGCCAGATCAGAAAAGGAAGAGGTCTGTATTTCATTCAGGATTTAGGTTTTTGTCTCCACATCAATCCTTATTGTTAAAATAATTTTAATGAAATTAAAAGTTTCCAAAGAGTAAGCTAAGTTTCTCTTTTCAGCAACTGTGCACCTACACCTTTTGGTTTTTTGCAAATCTTCTGCAGGTTTGTTTCTTGCTTATTTGTTTGTTGGTTTGCTTATTTATTATTTAATATGACCTAGTCTTCCTCCTTTGTAAAAGGGACATAAAAAGGAAAAAAAAAATGCACTCTTAATTCCTGTGGACATTCTCAGGTCAAGGCGAAGCTCTTTGAGGGAACCGACTTGAGGAAACTTGTCTGTTTTTTCCAGGTAGGAAGGTCATTGTGCATTCAGCCCTCATGTACAGAAAAGAACACGTTCCAGCCAAGAAGCACAGAGTGTTTTGCTTTGCTTGTGAGTAGCCTGGAGGATCTCTGGTTAATGCCAGTGAGAGCAACCACCACACAAACCAAACCAGCCCGCAGTTCCAGCCTGTAACGAGTGTTAAGCAGAATCGCATTTTCAAATGGGGCTCCAAAGGGCAGGAGTGCATTTGCTGCAATTCTCAGACCATATTCTGCAGGACACAAGTGGCATCCTGGAATCATCTTCATCCAAGAGTGGTGGTTTTTCAGACTATTTGTATGTCTGAAGATGAATTTGGAGCCCCTCGAGCAGATGCTGCGCTGATCAAAGCTCTTGCTTCAGTTGCTCTCTGTCCAGTTTCCTTGCATTTATGGACATCTTGCTTCTGAGGTGCCCACACTGAAATTTGGGTATGGAATATCCCTTAACAGGGAAAATTGCATGAATCATAGGGAAAATGCATCACAGATCACCTTTTACCCCTTTGCTTTTGACACCTGGCACATCCAACACTTTGCAGTTGAGAATAAATGGGAAGAGTATAAATCCTCCTCTTTTGGTTGATTGGTGCAAAGCCTGGAGTGTCACTGTGGGTTCTGAAAGGCAAAGCCTGAGCTCAGAAGTGTCCAGCCTGTGGGCTGCTGAGGTGCAGAGCTGTGTGATCACATCTGGAAGAAGTCTCATTGCTATTTGGCAGGTAGCTGCTTTTTCCCTTGTGGGCACGTGATGTCTGTTGGAGTGTTGGAAATACAGGGAAAGTGAATGACAGGGAATAACGTGATGGATCTGAAATCATCAGGGTGAAATGAACTTCTGAAGAGAACTTTTGAGATAAATGGTAGTAATGGGTGCAACTGGAAAGCGGGAATTTCATGTCTCTGAGATACACTGTTAGAATCTTCCATTTAGAAAGGAAGAATGCCTCAGAAATCGAGGCAAATCTTATCTTTTAAATTCCAGATTTACAAACAAGCACAAAAACTTGTTATGAGTTTAGCCATGTCTTTTCAGCTGTGTCTCTTATGCTAATGTTTGGTGGAGATGTAAATTTTCTTGAGGTACTTGCCATGTGTTCATTATTATCTATTCCCACTGAAACTATAGTTCAGAGCTGCTTTTGATCAAGAGTTGGTTATTTATGCTTCATTACATTCCCATGTTTAGACTGTGAGGTTTTAGGGAGAAGGACCATGCAAGGGTTTTTATTGTGTTTGCATGGTAGTGTTATAATTAGATTTTTATTTCAGGCTAGAGTTAAAAAAAAAACTAATGATGGCTCTGAGCAGTAATATTGATGTTCACATTGAATGCAAATAAAAGAATAGCAACAAGGGCTTTTTTATTTCTTGCTAGTGAATTACACACATTGCTCAGACAGACTAGAGGAGTTCTCAGTAAGTCAGTAAGAAAAGGAGCTGCATAAAAAGTTGTGTGGCTGTATTAATTGTTTCCTATTGTATTTTGAGATGTTGGACTGGAGAGAGGAGGGAAAACACAGACTGGAATTACTGGGGCTTTTTTCAAGGTTATAACCTGGGACAGAAACTGCCACTTGAAAAGAGCAAATGGAGTGGAACACTCTCCATACTGACCCAGTGCCTAAACAAATATCCTTTTCCTTAGTCCTAGCTGTTTATATGTGTGATTCCACTTCATCCCCAATGCATGGCAATGTTTTCCATAGACAAAGATTTTTTATTCTTTTACTTTATACTTCTACTCCCTACAATATTGTAATTATCATTTTACCAATTTGTCAAATATTGCACCTCCAGTAGGTATTGTCACATTGCTTGTTAGAAATCCCATGGAATCACTGGGCTCCCAGATAAGCTGCTTCTGTAAAGGAGGTAACAAATGACCCTGTGAGAACTTCCCAATGCTCTCTTGATTTCATCTGACATTGTAAAGATTCTTGTTATTGTGATGCAGAGGACATAGGAAAGTGAAACTTCACAAGTGTGCTGTGTGTGCTTTGGAAAGCCGTAGGTTTGGTTTGGATTCCCCTAATATTGCAGGATTATTGCATTCTGAAATGGCTGAAACCAAGAAATATAAATTATAAATTGGCTCAGCATTTGCCTGACACTGTCAGATTTGTAAGTCTGTAATCTCAGACTCTAATTAATTGTTGGTTCTAGTTCTTGTGACATGAAGAGCCCTTCTGCAGTAAGGCTGTATTTGCTGAACATTTGTGTGTGCACACACGAATTTACTACTGCTTATTATGTTAGACAAAATGCACACCCCTAAGAAAAATGAATACAAAGTTCATTCCTCTTTGGATAGAACTGTCTTACTGTAGGATCCATGATTACAATGTAACTGGAGACTTAAGAAACTCTTTTCAAAGCAGGAGTCAAAAAAAATAGCATGTCTTGTGTTTTATATGGGCAATACCCATATCTGACAACGTCAGTTGAATGCCTCCAATAACTCCTGTAGGCTTTGGATCAGGCCCTGCTCTTATGGAGCAGCAGGCAAGGTCTCACACTCAAAATCCCCAAGGAACGATTGCTGCAGAAATAAATACAGCTAATGGGAACCAATTCATTTCTACAACCACATCTCCTAATTTGTATCTGAATTTAGGGATCTGTTCAGCTTTTACCGATTCACAAGCCTCCAAATTGTAGCTTAGTATCTGCCCACAGAGCAGGTAGAACACAAGAAAAGCAAAAGATATTTCCTCATAGGTTCCTGCCAGGAAGATAACCTCGAGGCTCACCAGGTAGTGTCAAAGATTTTTACAGCACAATTGATCCAGATCCACTGGGAATAGACTGAAACCATCAATTATTGCTTAGAGAAGGACAGTACTGCCTTCTACAATCAATTTTCAATATGTCAGTAAATCATTGGGTTTTATACTGGCTGTAATTAAAATATTCATACCAACCGCTGCATATGAAAAATATAAAAATGCTAAGGGACTGCCTTAAAAATGATGCAAATATTAACTATAAAAGATTCTGGGTTTTAACTTAGACCTGTGTATCAAATATTAATATGAATCATTTCATGATGGACCTTACTAGCTAATCATAAATGAACAGCAAGAGGAGGGCAAAAATATCTGAATTGGCTGGGTTTCAGCCATCTGTTTACTGAACAGCTCTAGCAGTAGGACTTCTAACTCCCTGCTTGCAGCTGGTCGTGTTTCTCAGCTGTGAAGGAGGATGTCAAAGTTCAAGGACTATCATGCAGAATGAGTGCCTGTGCAGGACCACGTCTCACCAGGTGAAACCTGGTTTACATGGGGCTCTGTATTATTCCCTGAAGGCTGATTTTGTGTCAGAACACAGTGCTCAGCCCTTCCTTGGGCTTTCCTGGCTGGAAGGTCATTTTCTGTAGCACTTGGCTCCCGTGGAGCTCTGAGCAGGCCACGAGGCCGCGGTGCCGCTGGCAAAGCAGAGCGTGCGTGTGTGTTGGGGCAGGGAACAGACTTCCAGTCTGACAGCAGGGGTTGGCCAGGGAATTGGCCAAACTCAGCATCTCAATAGTTGTCTGAAGAGCTTGGTGAAATACAAGGTGGGGCTGTGCATTATTAACTGGGGAAAGGACAGGGAAGGAAAGGAAGGGCACAGGGCGTTGCTCTTGGCTGCTGGACGAGCTCCAGTTGTGTACAGCAAGCTTCGCTGAAGGCCTGACTGACCCAAACACCTGAGGCAGTAGCTGTGCATTGCTGCTTCCTTTCTGTCACAGACAAATGTTTCCACAACTATTTCCTAATTATGCTGTTTAGGATAAATGCCCAAATTCTCCTTTTTACTATGGAAATGCTCTAAAGTTTTGAATTAATTCAGCAAGCCCCTCAAAGACAGGCAAAGATTTCTCTGAAGCCAATACATGTTTTGCTTCAGTCAGGGATAAAAGATTTAGCCAGAGATGGTAGGCTCCTTATGTAAAATATTAAAGCTTTCTCAGCTATCATATTGTACTAGGCTGAAGTCTACTTGTTTTATGCTATTAAACAACCCATCTTTTGTAGTACAGGGGAATGATACCTGATTTAAGATAATATATTTTGGTTGCTGAGTCTGTTTATGCTTGGAAATGATCTTGCTGTATCCCTGTATTGAAAATTTATGAAAGGTACTAACATATTTCTTGCTATATATTTCTTGTGAGCACACTTTTGCAACTTTAGCATGGTTTGAAAACTATTTTTTTGCCCACAGCTA
>VXAU01002171.1:2003579-2186448 GCA_013399695.1 Formicarius rufipectus
CCCACAGCTAGCAAGAAACAATGATTTCATATTTCCCAAAGTGGAAGCCAGTCAACAGCATTCCTCTTTATTGCAAAGAGGGGATGCAATAATAAAAAGGCATTTGCTGGTGGAATATTGCCAATAAAGTGCAATAATACATTAAAACCGATACTTAAAGTTGAAATTTATGAGTTTGTTTTTCTGTGCCAGTCAACATATTTTCATATGTTAACATCAAAATGCAGACTCTCAGCAAAACCTTTAATAATAAAAGCAGCAGCCCTCAAAAGCAAGTGAAGAATTTTAACTTGTGGTATGAGGAGTTTGTGATTTTTTGGGGTGGATTTTTTTTTTCAGATTCCATTTTATTTTCCTTTTCCTTTTTTTTTTTTTTTGTCCCTAATGAAATATTCATCAGTTTGTTCCTTCATATACCCTTCAGTGAGGCTCTCAGACCAGTAATGCCTCAGTTCTGTCTCTTCTCTTTGCAGATTAATTTGGAAAATGAGTGTTTAATTTAGAGAATAACAAAACTAATCAAAGCTGGGGATAGCACTGTTTTTAATGAAGGTAAACAGCTTGTGCATGCTATGGGTATACAGTTCTAAGACCATAACTAGGTCTGCACATTTTCCAAGTTACCTAATATAACCTTTCCTTCTTTTTACGGGATTTTTGTGGTGTAGTAAACCCTTTTTGAATGGAATGATTCTAGAAACAGTTATTTAGAGCTATCCCAAACAGGCAGTGCAAATCATCTAATAATTCCATGAGTTACTTTTTTTTTTTTTTAATTTATCCTGTTGTTACTGAAACCCAGATCTAAACCATTTAATTTTTCAGACTACATGGGCCCAGGTGTGCATGCACACCCACAACACAGAGGATTCAGAAATGAAGGGTGGTTGCTGCTTCAGGGCCAGCACAGTCAAGTTTGGATATTTAAATTTACTACATACTAAACAGCCCCTGTGTACAGCCAAAGACTCTGTCTCTAACATGCCTAGAAGAAGGTAAGGTACATTTATTTTCAGCAGTGCCTAATGTGAAAGGTTCCAGAAAAATTAGTTTCAGGTATCAAACTGGCAGAACTTTGTGACCAGAAGGATAGTAACTGTTTTTCAGTGCTCAGACCTCTGATTATCCATGTGCACACATCCAAACCAAATCTCCTACTGACTTCCCTCTGAGCTCTGGGCAAGGTCTGGAGGCAGCAGCAGCCTGAGGTTCCTCATGGAGAGGCCAGGCAACCACAGGATGTTCATGTTGCACCCATCCAACAGATGCTGCCTGGACAGGAGCATGAGGGCAAGTGAACAGAGTAAAATTAGGCTGCACTTGTGTATTTTGAAGAACTTCATGTGATTTGAAGGCACAAGAGAGTGTCTTCTACTGGAGAGTGAATTAGAGGGTTATGAACCTTTTTTATTTTCTTTTTAAAGTGAATGTTGGCCAAAGACAGTTCCCAAGTTTTGCATTGTCACCACCTGGAGGTGAGGGAGAGCAGCATGGCAGTGGTTCAGGGGCTTGGCTTACCCTCAGTACATATGAATGGATTGCAACTTGGTGGAGGTGTTGTGTCTTAGTAGGATCCAAGCCTTGGGTACTTGGTGACTGTATTAAGCCTTCAGAATTAGGTAGTACACAGAGATGACAAACTGCAGGTCTGTGGGAGTGCTTTTGAGGGACCATGTGAGACCATTAAAGGCAGATTTCTCTTTTTGGACAGCCAAAAGAAGAAGAGGCAAAATCTTTGGTGGGCTTTTGGATCTCGTAAGAACAAATAGGAGAAGACATGGTGGCTTTTTGAAACCGTAACTGACACTTCCATTAATATGTAACTGGGGGGAGGAGGGGAAGGGAGGAAATGAACAGGAATTCAAGCTGTTACCTGGCTATTCTGTGGCCCAGAAGTCATTGTTTTTAGCTCTGTTCACAGCACCCCTTTAATCGACTCAGTTTGGACTAAGGAGAATAAAAAGCCAACAAAACAAGCCTTGTGTGTCAGTGCAGTTGCTGTTCCAAGGGTTCTGTTATGGTCCCTGGCACAGTCAGGTGGGGTAGCAGGGACAGATTCACAGCTGTTTACGAGCGACAGTAAGGCTGCACTTATGTGCCATAAAAAAGGGAGGCAAAAAAATACAGCCAATCATAACTTCAGGCAACTTAGTTACACCTCTGTTTTTCCCCCTCTTCTGGAACTATTCAAATTTACATCATAGACAATAAAATGGTAAGAATAAAACCAGTTAAATAACTTTAAAACAGCAATTAATGCAAAATAGATGTGTTGGGGGTTTTTTGGTTTTTTGTTTGTTTTTTTTTTTTAATATCTCCATAGCAGTGACTGTCTGATTGTGTTTTTCAGCTACCAGGCAGTTTCATTTGAAGGGCCTTTCCACCCGCCTTATTGTCTGACATTAGCCTTTGCTAAGTGGTAGTAAAGGAAAGGTTACAGTTCTGCAGGAGACTGTCTATTGTTTTGCTCTTGGCTGGTCAGCAGACATTGTGGGGGCTTTTGGTGTCCATCCTCCATCTGTCATTTCCCCCTCCATTTTTCAGATAGCAATATTTTTCATTAAAATTGTTTGATATTTCCTTCTATCCAGTTGTCTGTGATACAGTCAAAAGATTTGCTGTCTCTGTCTTGAATGTCTAATGGGCAAAGGAATGGCTCTTGTCTGTCACAAACACCATGCAGAACAGACTCCTAGCCCTGAGCACGTAACTTCCCTTTAAAAGAAAACATCAGCAGAGAAGCAGAGAGTTCCTGTGCTCTCAGTGTCCTGGTGCTTTCTTTATGCAAGGTCATGTCTTACAGGTATTTCTGAGCCTCAGAACTTCTAACCTGGAAATATGTTTAATCCTGTATACCGATCAGTTTTCCCAGTTGATGATGTTAATGATCAGAAATTACTGTATAAAGCAAAGCAGTTCCATTACTATTATTTTTCATTTAATATTGTTGGGTTTATGTCATTCCCAATTTTCCCTCCTCCCAGCTCCAGCTGTGTCCCACATAGAGCATCTTTGAAAAATTATTACATTACTTGCACATTTCTGGGGTTATTTTTGCTTTGCACTTTGAAGCTTTGAATGAACCCGGGCAAGAAACCAAAATTGTTAAATACCATAGGGTGAAGGCATATTAAGAAAAGATAATAATTTGCCTGGGGATTGGTGACAAGTCAGGATCAAGGTTGTTTCTCTGTAAATGCTACAGAGTAGGAGGCAAATGAATTGCAGTAGCCAGAGGTAGTATCTGGGTGTCATAAAGGGCAGAAGGGAACGTGCCTCGGTCACTGTCAAGGTTGATGGCTCTTTCAACCAAATTGATACTGGTTTGTTTTCAAGTTGCTCTTTTGTTGTTGTTAGTACAGAGTTAGATGGAACTTGCAAACAGATAGGAAGCACTGAGACTGGCTGCACATCATGGGGGAAACAGGAGCATTTCTTCATACCTGATGAGAATATAGACATGTAGACCTGTAAGGTTTTATTTTCCATCTAGAGAATTGTATTTGTCTTCTTTGTACCTTTGGACAAAATAAGCCCATGCACTGGTGCAGGCTGGGAGCTGATGAGCTGCAAACAGCCCTGCCCGAAAAACACTAAGGTTTAGAGCAAGACAAACAGTGTGTTCTTGTCACACCTACCACACACCACATATCTGACACATCATGTGACAAACATGTTCAGAAGAGCTGTTAGAACCTTCTTAGTGGTGCTGGTCTCCCTGCCCAGAGCATGAGTCTGGCTTTGAGACCCACAGCTCCTGAGGGATACAGAGAAGCTGGACAGGGTCCTGAGGAGGGTTATCCAGGTGGTTTGGGGCACAGAGTACATGACTTGGGTGTGCAGGTTCACACCTGAGCGTGTTTAGTGCAGCAAAGATGAGAATGAATCTGGCAGCTGCCTCCAACTGAAGGAAGCTGCAAATGTGCCACAGCCAAACTCTTCCTCCTGGTGGTAGGACCAGTGGACAGAGCTGGGACAATGGTCAGCTTGGCTGACGGGGTTTACCACGTTGGTTATTTTGCAGGGAATTCCATGCCCTTTGTGCTTGAAGGTCCATGTTTGCGCTTAGCTCTCTCTATGTGATTTTCTTGAGTACTAATGAGTGCAGATCAAAGTTTCCATAAGTTACAAGAAATGCCTTGAAAAGGGAGAGCCCCTGCAGCAGGACCTGTGGAACATTGCCATCTGCTCTGCTACAGATATCAGCAGTCTCTCCATTAACAGTCACATCCATGGATTGCTGTCTGGTGACTTTCTGGAATGCAAATCTGGTGTAAGAATTTTGTCATAGCCTAATAACACACTGCAGTGAGAGAGCTACAGTGGAGGCAAATAAATGCCACATTAGGTATAAAGTGTAAGTATCTCCAGATGAAGTGTATTTAAGATGCCCAAAGTTTGGGAAACAAGTTTTTGGGTTGAGTGCCTGTCCCCACAATTTCCCTTCAGTTGTTGTTGGATCATCAGCCCAAGATTAGGAGGCAGTTTTGGTGGTTCCTATTCTCAGTTTAGAGCAGAGTAAGCCAAGCTTTTTAGCACCAAGACCAGTCCTCTATGTTGGTCATTTAATAGCCTCATTTTCCTTATGTAATTCTATAGACCAATGTTGAGTAGCCCTGATAAGTCAATTTTTGTATTGAAAAGAAAAACATATTCAGTCAAAGGGAGCACAGACCAGAACAGCTCTGTGACTGTGGTCTGCATAAGCAAATGGCAGCCTTAAGGAACCACAGATTTCTGGGACACTGGGATGAAAATTAGTGCTGGGAAGGGGCAGTGGGAAAGAAGGTAAACAGGCTAGGTTTACTGGGCAAACCAGCTCCAAGGGTTGGATAGTTTGGGATTTGGTGGGAGTTTTTGTTGTCTTGGTTTTTTTTCTCTACCTCAGTAAATATCTTCATCCTTCATTTATACCAAACATAGGTCTGCCAGTTTTAATCAGCAGTGTGCATTAAACAACCTGTTTACACATGCACAGAAATCATCTCCATGGGATATTTTGCTGAGTAGGGTCATCTCAACCTATACAAGATTTGTACCCCTGAGAGCTGGAGACCTCAGCCCCCTTTTGAACTCGTCCCATCCCGTTCCCTTTTTGAAGCAGCATTCCTTTTTAAAATACTTTTCACTGGAGGCTTGCTGTACATCATGGAATCATGCTAGAGTAAATACAGATGGAATATTGAGCTGCTTCATTAAGACCACTGTGATTTGTGTAAGGAGCTCCAATCTATTCAAACCTGACTTGTTAGCTTAGATTCCCTTACTGAGATATAGGTCAGATTTAAATTAATAAGTGGTGACTGCAAAATCTTAATTAAAATGATACAGTTTTGTGAGTAGACAAGCACTCTTTAATTCGTATTGGGTTGGGAATATCTTCTTTCTATTGGTAAAAACCTGCCTGTAAAGGTGTCAGACCAAATTAATTTCTATGGTTAATTTTAGTGACTTAAATTACCAAAGGTTATAAATCGAACCCTTTACTCACAACTATCATCAATTATTTAGGGAAAAATTACCTTTTTTTTTTCTTTTGAGGGGGGATGAGTGGGTGTTTTGATCTTTGTTTTTCCATGCAATAGCAAAAGGCTTAATAATAAGCTCTGCAATTTTTGTGGCACAATAGCAGGACAAATAAAAAACTGGCTCTGAATTATATTTTCAAGAATGCTGTGCCTTTTCCTGCCCATTTGCCATTCACACAGTGCCAGCAGAAAGCTGCAAGAGTGTGATGAGAGTGTGGGATGGGATCCTCAGGCAGTCTGGTCTCCTCACACGAGGAGGAATCGCGCTGGAGATGTTAATGCCCCACACTGCAACCGAGAGCAGTGCTTGACCTGCACAGGTGGAATGGTCTGGCTGCACAACAGACTGAGGGCAGCAAAGAAACAGCACCACAGCTTTTGGGGCTTTGCTTACACTCTGCCAGAGTTCCAGTTCACACAAGTTCTTGAGTCACCTTCAGAGGTAGTGTGCTGAATATAAAAATTATTGCTAATCTCCCTACAATTCTCTAGCAGGCTGAGGCAATAAAACTCAGGTTGATATTCCTCTCCCCCCACCTTTTTTCCCCCTCCTTTTCATCCTTTGTCCTCTGCAGAGCTGCTTACAAGAGCAGCTGGGAAATAATATAATGCCTGGTCAAAGAATATATTGTGGAATCCACTTTTTATCCCAAGAAGACTTCTATATTTCTTTGCAATAACTTCAGAGGTAGGCACAGTCTAGATTCATCATGGACATGCAGAGGAAGGGGATTGTGTGAGCCCCTTGCATGGCTTTTGCTATTCTTTTGTCTCTTCCTCTCGCCCTAAATAAGTATAAACAACATGTAGACAAGACAAAACCTCAGCAGTGAACAAAAGCTGCCTGCATGTTATCCATCAGTATTATTTAAGTGGGACATGCTGGGCTGTTCATGATACACTCATACTGTAAGTGATAAGCTATAACGTATGGTATTCATTTACTTCTCCATTCCAACAGTAATATAGCAAAGACAATAAATTTTCCTGTTTGTTCTCTGACCCACTGTTCTTGGGTTAAGCAGCATGTTTGTCTACATTTGTCAGTTGTTACAAGCTTCTAGCTGCTGTGGACCAGGGTATTGATGAACCTTGGAAAATGGAGCCTTGAATAATGTATAAAGCATTAAACATGCAACCATTTCACTGGGAAAAAGGGGGGAAAAGCGTATTATATGTTTTCTCTGTTGTAGTTCCTTCATTTACAAAACATATTTGTCAAGTCTTTTGCTAAGAATAATGCCAGGATGCAGTTTCCCATCATTCTTGTTAATGGGACTGTCTTAGTGTTACAGTAAACAACCATAAGTCTTGTGTCTCAGCCACTGTGCAGCACGCTTAGTTTTTTCAGCTTCCAATTAAGGGTGTTTTAAATTTGTTGTCTACGGTCATAGGAGTGGTGGTGCAGTTTCTGGTCTTGCAGCAGGAGAGGGGCACTAAGGAAAAAGGTGGTTTTTAAAAGCAACAGAGTACTTGAGGGATTGCTGTGTGACTGAAGTATGTATATTATTGGGTTCTTTAAAAGCTCAAAACTTCTTCCTACCTGTTATAGCGATTTATGACTAAAAAAGCAGCACCGATTCATGCATTTTCCTGAATAAATTTATGTGATAAACCATCAATATATATTTACATTAGCAAATGGAACTTTCTATCATATTTGTGAGACTAGAGTCCAAGAATTCAGTGGCTGTGAATCAATGCAGTTGCATTAGCTTCAGTGGAATGGTGCTGATTTATATCAGCTGAAGCTCTGGTTTGTTAAATTCTTCCTCTTTTGGAAACATGTATCAGAGCAGTGGAAAATTGCTGGATTTGATTTAGCCCCTATTTGATATGCCACAGAATTCACCATTGCACTGGGAAACTTCAGTAAGCTTGTGATGATTTTATTGACCCAAAATTGGAATTACCCTCTTATCCTGGCCAAGGCTGAGAGGTTTTGGTGAGCTCTGTGAAGGGATAGTCACGGTGCTTCCATTTGTCCTGGGTCAGTTCTGTAGGCAAAGGAGAAATGTGATTTGAGCTCACAGTCTGTTTCCACAAGGACTAAATTCCACAAAGATCTCATTAAAAAAGAGGACAATTATTTGCTGCATCTAGGTGTGAGTTCTCCAAACATCTTAGGAGTTAACATGGTTACCTCTATACACTGAGGAGAGTGTCTTGTCCTACCACATGTGGGTTCTGCATGTAAATCTCATACAGCGAGAAGTGGGTGCACTGAAATGGGAATCCAGCCCATCCATTCCCTCGAGCCTGACACTGCTGGAAGCCCAAAGCACAAAGACACAGCTGCAGTGCTTCATCAGCTGCAACATACTCACCCTGCACATTGTACCCAACATTTGCCCCATGTGCGTTTGTCCTCAGCAAGTTGTTTGTGAACAGAGAAGTATAACAGTTTATGACACAAGGAGAGGAAAAAGCATGTAACTGAAGGCTGAGATATAAAATGTACAGGACATGAATCCTCTTTTCTTGGAGGTCTTTACCCTCCTACAGATGTGATAAGGAAACAACCACTGGAGCAGAATATGTGCTTCACATTGACAGGGTGAGATTGGCACACCAATGATTTTGGCAGGGTTATTCCCCAAGAAAGGTGTTATGAACAAGCTTATACAATAAATTGACATAGGTGCCACGCACCACTAGTGAACGATTTCAGTTAAACAGGATCAATACTGTTGTTCCAAAGTTGAATACAGTGGCTTTGGAGTAACAGTTTTTACTGTGTGTCTTTTCAAGAAAAAAAAAATATTTTGTAAAGATAAAGCATTTTCTTTGTGTGGTTGTTCTTTCCATTGTTATTGTTGTGATTGTTCTGCTGGGGAATATCCCCAAGAGTAACTTCCCAAAGCTTTTTGTGCTTATTGGCATTGTTTACGGATTAACTCTGTGGCTTTTGGTGAACACAGGCTCTTTCTTTATGAATTAGTTGACTGAGGCTTCCTTCTCCTCCATACATGCACCAAGGGCAACTTCAGTGTTCTAGGAGAAGTGCATGTTTATGGTACTTGAGCATGTGGGTTTATATGAAAGGCTGGTGTTTAACCTCATGACTTCATTATCAGACTCCATCACTGGAGGCATCTCAGGGTATTGTCAGTCTACAGTTTTGAATCTCTGACATTATTTCAGCTTTTGAATTACTGACTCTGTTCTTAACGTGAACCTTGCTGGTTTAATTCTCATCAGCGCTGCTGTCCACAATTCATCTTCTGGAGAAAATAATGGATCCACTGAAAAGCAGGAGGTGATAGATAATTCAAGAAGTTTTCTAGATTCATTTCCAGGAAGATGAAGTGCCGACCACATTATATGCTGAGTAGGGTTCTTTGAACAGTAACAATGCCACCTGCAGCGCTAAACATGTATTATGAATAAATGTTTTATTGCAAGCAAGCCAAGAAAAAAAAAAGGGTCAATCACCATCACCCATGTCTTTCCCAGCAGAGTAAAGATTCCTCTTCTGCAGCTCTAATGACTTCTGGAGACAAAAGTACACACCAGTATAGAGCTGGGTTCTATTTCTGTGTTTCACATTTACAGTAGGAAGAGCAGTGCGTGCATTTCTCGAAGAGATAAATAGAAAACACCTGAATGTAATGTAATGCTGTAAAAAGAGTAGGAAGCACATTTGCACTGCTGCAATATGCATGATTAAAGTGGTACATTCTGCAGAGGGGAATGGATGAGGGTACCAGGAGGTGCTGCTCCTGACTATCAATAACGCTGGAGTAGCAGGTTCTGTTCTCCATCCTACCATGTAATTAAATTAACAGTAGCCCAGCTCTACATCACTAGTGCTGTGCACTAAAACAGAATGTGAAGGAAGAGATGCTGAGCATTTAATTCCAGACAAGAAGCTATGACTAGGTGACAGTGCTGGATGGAGAAATAAGAGCAGGCTGAATTCTGGGGTGGTTTCTTGCATGAGGTTATTGAAACTGTTCCCAGTGGAACCTGAAGAGGGAATTTGGCCTCGAGTACAACTCTTGCAAACCCTAACATTTCTACTTCCTTCCTGACACTTTATGTCTAAGTTACACCACCAGTTTCTAGATACCTTAAGATACAAATTGGGAGTGGAAAAAATAATTAGTTCCTGAAGAATAGGGGTCTTGATCTGGCTTCTTCAGTGCTCCCAGGAACGTTGCCAGTTGAATCCTGGTTGAGATTAGTATATAGCATGGCTTGTATAAAAGGTCACCTGAAAACACTTTTGTATCCTGAGACAAAATAAAAAGTTAAGGATTTCACAAAAAAAGCATTAAAAGTTCTGTGGTTCTCAACAGCTGCCTTCTAAAAACAATTGGCTTTCCACATCTTTCAGCTGCTGAATAATTTGTAACAGGTAAGATACCTAATAATCTTTTTCTCCCCCTTCACAAATTGTCTGGGAACACTTTAAGAGGCTTTCAAATGATCTCCTGGATAAGAATTATTTTGCTGCTCTGCTTTTCCTGACCCGTGGCTTGTCTGTAGATTGTGTGTGAATGCTCAGTGGAATACTGAGTGGAGCTCAGAAGGGCTTTGGGAACAGGAACAAAATGTCTGCTGTGGAGCCAAAAGAGCTACTTTTCTGAAATTCAAAAGTTTAAGCTAGGCATGCAAATAATTAAATTGATTATTAAATTACTCCATTAAAACAAAACAAAACAAAACAAAAAAAAAAAAACAAACAAACAAACAAAAAAAAAAGTTGGAGTGATAGGAGGTTTTTGGCAGTTACATTTAGAGTTTGGGATAAACTCTGAATTTCAGGAATTTTGGACATCTTAACTGAAATGCAGAATCTGAGTCAGTCCAACAAATTTGTTGTAAATTTCTCCATTCCCATTTTCATCCTTACCATTACATATATTTTCTTTCTCCCTGTGAGTGTATTTTTGGGGTTAATGTAACTGTATGTCCTCCACCAAAAAAATAACAATTAAATCCTTTAATTTCCTTTAGGGATTGGGATTTCTTCTATTCTGTGATTTTGCTTCAGAGAGGAATTTTGTCTTTGAATTTTTTATTAAACTTTAACAGTGCTATTCTTTTCTATTTGTGTTGATGATGTGGCCAAGTGTATTGAAAAAAGTGTTCTATGATTGGGATATATATTTCCTTTGATTGGTATGAGTAAGAACATTGTAAGTATATGTAGCTTTTCCTTTTGCAAATGAAGTTGTGCAATATTTTTCAGAAAATTTGCTAAATGCTTTCAAAATTGGATGGAATTATCATCTACCTGTAAAAGTAGCTGGAAAGATAAATGAAAAGTGACTAATTGAAACAGTAACTATAATACAAAAGAATTTGTGTATCAGTGTAGATCAAAATGTTTCTTTTCATCAAGCTTCCAAAATTTCTCCAGAGTGCTTTTCCTTTCCTCTCGTATTTGTAAAATGAATCAAGCCAGAGCAAAAATGATCACTTTTGAAAACAACTATAACTCAGTTTGCATATAACAATAAATGTAGAAAAACTTGGTCTTCCCTCATCTTTTAAGGAAGCCATTTTTACTACAGTCATGGCTGGTTGCATCCTACCTTTGAGATCAAACAAAACTGTGTTTATCACTTGAATAACTCTTCCTTAATTGGGCACCTCCCTCAAAATTTCTCATTACTTCCTAGAAAACAAAATGTAATTCTTGGGCCTTTATCATTCAAAGCTGCAAAATGAAAATGAACTTTTAGGAACAATCCAGAATCCATTTGTCAGGATAATAACAATTCTCTGTAACAATTCTTTCTGCCTCTTCTCGCTCCCCCTACCCACATTAATTATAATGCTCTAACAGAACAGGGCTTGATTCCCTTTTTTATTAAGGTTGTTTCACTCTATTATTGATTAAGCTTATTTCCCATGATAAATAGCCTTCCTGTCAAAAAATGATTTATGAAAGCCTGTGGTCTTTCTTTTTCCAGTTGGCTTTTCCTGTGGTTACATATTACATATTATCTCCTGCTGGCTGGTTTGGGCAGTCTTTGAATCTACAATTACTGGTCCTCATTAAGAGAACTGAATTTCAGGGCTGCAAAAAGGCTTGGAGGTCTATCAGGTGAATCATTCAATTTTAAGTTAGAAACAGAAGGATCTTTCTTATGTGAGTATGTGGTCTTGTGATATGCCTTTGAATCTTCAAGATATTCATAAATTAAGGTCACCCTACATTGTGCTCCTTGGAAGAGACAGACTTCATTAACTTCTTTCTCTGTCTTCAGGAATGTGACAAACACTGACCAAAAAGACAGAAAAATGTAAAAAAAAAATTGCAATTGAAAACATCACTTCTGAAATGCAGCACTCCAACTGGATGGCAGTGTTTCTGTTCCCCCCATCTTTCTGTGCATGGATATAACATGGAAAGGAGCTCTTTAGGAGGCAGCAGATCTGGTTTATGCATCTCTTGAGAGAAACTGAGTGTGCTCTTCTTCTGACATGATTTGCTGTGTTATGTCAACAAACCTTTTGACATTTGAAAAATACACACGTTGCATCTAACCTGTTTAGTGTACAGGATGTCTCTAACCTGTGTATGGATGAAAACTGCTCAGGGGTTTCTGTCTTGACTATACCATGGGCTGAGCACCTTTCCAGGCAGTGCTTTGTCCAAAACACCTGTCATGTACTACCCTTCCGTGTTCAGTGTCTGTGTTTCTTCCTCTGCTTGTTATTTTTTTAATTGCATCTGTGTTTTTTGTTTTCTATTCATGAAGTTTCAAATACCCAATCTTCTGTTTGAAACACGTGTTTCAGGACAAGCAGCTCAAGCCCAGAGGGAATGTAGCTTTTCTTTTGGGTTATGGGATGGTGACTGGCTTTTGTTCTGTGCCTGGCACTGCAGAATTCTGATCTGCAAGCAAGTTTTCTGTGCAATAGAATAATACAAATGAACAGCTTAAGAAAAGTCTATAGAGGAACGTCACTGCTTTTCAAACCTGCAGAAGAAAGCTGCCTGCACAGCCCCAGCTTTAGTAACATTTTCACATAATTCACATTGCAGTTCTGTATGGAGAGAGATTGCATTAGACAGACCTATAAAAGATTGTTCTTACATACCCTTAAACAGTCTCATGAAAAGCCTTGTGCTTATAAGTGAAAAAGCATAAAGAAAAAACTAATAGTATCATTGCTTTAATTCTCAGTCTTTGTTCCTTCCAGTCAGGGCCCTTAATAGAAACTAATGGTAACTCCATAATCAGGATATTTTCTTTTTAGAGTCACTAGAAGAATTAGAGTCCTGAAAAGACAGCAAGCTGACATTTTATGTTTTCAGTACCTTATACCAGCTTCAAAGAGAATGAGGCAGTGCCACAACCTAACAAATCAGCAGAGACAGATATTCTTTACCTGTAGTAGCTCTGTCCTCAGAATTAATGTTGAAAAGCATTTCACACAGCTGACATCTCCTTGTATTCTGCTTACCTTGAAAAAAATAAAATAAAAAATAAGAGAAGGGGCGGGGGAAAGGCTGAGGTGAACATTTTCCTTGTCTACTGTTGTGTGGTCATAACATTTCAAACCTTCAAATTTTGAAAGGTCCACTTGATCCTGAGAGTGGTGATAAAATCAAAGGGGTCAGTAAAGGACTGTGCTTTCTTAGAGAGTGGTTTCACTTAACACAATCCTCAGTGCTTGTGGACAGCAGGGCCCTGGATTTGGGAGATCAGAGGTTGCCCTCAGTGTCACTGATGTGTCTGTTCTCACGTTTCCCACAGTAACTGAGCTGTCCAGCTCTCACCATCGTGTTGTGCTGTCTGAGCTGGGCAGCTGAACTCCTGAGAGCCTTGAACGGAGAGCGAGTGGGAGCCGCATCGGAGGCTCTGCTGCTGCTCTCGGCCTCAGCTCAGGTGGGGGCATCTCAGAGGGCTGGGGAAGTAAAAGTGTTCTAACAGCTTTGTGATGGATACTGAGATTAAAAAGTGCTTTCAGCCAGGTTAAACCAAAGCAACTCACCACCTCAAGAGTAATTTTCTGGGTAACATACCCACACACACACACATCTTAAAGTAAATTAATTCATGATTGTTAAAACTACTCATAACTCAAAATTTCTCTGAATGTATTATCTGTAACAATTAACTACTATTAAGTCCAAATACAGAGCTTTGACTCTCTAAAATGAAAATCAAGGGTCTTACTGTGCCCTGAGCCTCTGTGTGACTGCTCATTATCCAGAACACCTGGAGAAAGGACATGGATTATAAAGATTCACTCATCACCTATCTGAATTAGATAGCAGTGGAATGATTATGATGTAACCAAATCAAAGACAATAGGCCAATGGTGTTTAAAAAGAAGTAGTATGTGGAACACATTTAATTTTATCTGGTTTAACTTAAAAGGTAATTTTTCCTGAACTCCTCAATTTTAAGACTTCATGGTCTGTATTCCTTTAAATCCATTTAGAAAGTTGCAAGAATGACTTGCTGAAGTCACTGGAGGGAGACATGAATTAAACACTGCACTGTGAGATGAAAAGGACTGACTGTGCTGTGCTGTAAGGACTGAAAGCCCAGTGGAAGACAAGACCATGTATCTTTAAACTGGCTTGTCTCACTCCTGATTGCCAAGAGCTCCGGGGACTGGGAGGGCCTCAAGCACTGCCCTGGATGTTCAGGGTGTCCTGGTTGAGGCACATGAACTTTCCCTGGAGACCCTGTGCACAATGCAGTACCTCTGGAGCTGCTCTCAGCATCCTACTTACCCCAAAACTCAGTTTCTCTGACTCTGCCTCTTTTTGAGAAATCTTCTAGGAGTGCATCTGAGGAATTTTAACTCTGGCGCCTTTGGCAGGGCTATTGCACATTTGTGCACTTCGAAAACATCAGCCTAAGGCTCCACAGGGACCAAGCCCTGCTTGTGACTCTGGACTTGTGACTGTTACCAAGGTTCTCTCACTTTCAAATTCACTATTTCTAGGTGACAATCTTTGTCACTGTTCCATATTTTTAGTGACTATTGATCTTTATCTCATAGGTGGATCTGTTGTTAATCCAGATCTTCACTGGGTTTATTCATTGTCTGTGTATTATGAATCATCACATGACAGGAGAAGAGTTTATCCCTCCAGGCATTCACCACTCTTGAAAGAATTCACTGTCCTTGAAAACATGGAGACCAGTAGGTCCTTGTTTATTTTATAGCAGCATAGATTTGGACAGAGATACAGAGGAATTGAATGCTTCTGAACTTCTGATTTGACATAAACTCTCAAAAGATGACATTTATAGTCAAATTCTTTCTCATGCTGTCAGTCCATCTGCTGGGTTTCCTACAATTTTAAATCTTAAGAGTTTCTTTATTTGCTGTGGGTTTTGTTGCCTTAAATACTGTCAACAGCACAGGGCCAAAATTCTGTATTACACATGACATCTACTGTCTAAAAAAACAATCAAAGCAGAAATAAGAGGACACTTACAGTGTGTAGTTTTGTCTTCCCAAATAGATTTTTAAACCATGTTTTAAATCATTTTTTGTTGTTGTTGCATGTGCTATATTTCAGTGATGTCTGCCATAAATATCTCTGTTTGTTTTAGTAGGAGGCATAACATCTGGGATAGGAGCTTGATACTTCAGAGGCAGTGAATTGTTCTGATTTCCAGAAATAACCATGCTAGGAAGTAATGCTCTGATTAGCTGGAGTGTCTGACACTAGAGAGTCACCCATAAAAAACAGCCAAGGAGGACTCAAGAGGCTCTGCAGAGTCATTGGAGATTCAGGACATGTACATATTCCACACGTTTTGCAAAGAGAGCATTGAATTTTGTATTCAAAAATGATGGCTTGTTCTTCTAAAAATAACTAGGCAGATATTGCCTGAGGTATCATATGTTCTGACCCATCACTGGGCAGTATAGGATGTTTATTATTGTTGCACTTAGATTTGCTTTGACTTTTATTTTTACTATCTGGGATTGATTTCATATTCTTGATATATCATTTCCAGAACCTTCTAAAACCTGCTGGTTTTAAAATAAATTTTGCAAAGTGGTCATCACTGGGTGGCCACTTGACAATTAATACTGGGCCCATGAAAGAGCTTCAGCCTTTTCACAGGTGTAGTTTGGAAGCTGCAGACAACGTTCCTCCCCCTCCTCCCATTCCTTCCTTTCCTCCCACTACTGTGGGGGAAGCACTGGAGGAATCCCACAACTCAGATGAGTAGGAGGTGTCCTGCAACAGGGCTCGCTTTGTGCAGCCCTGAATCAGATCGACTGACCTGAAAACTGTTGTACTTCATAGGGGAAAGTGTCTTTAAGTTTGAAAATCACTCCAAGACCTCTCTTCTGCATGGAAATTATCAGCATTCTGTTTTTATATGCCTATGCTGGTTTTACTTGGAAATGCTTTGGCTTGATAGTACAGAACAAAATAATGTTCAAAAGAAAGTTATCCCAGAGTAAATAAATGAGGCACTTCCCTACTAGGAATATTTTAGGATGAGATAATTTCACCACACTGAATCTCCAGTCATATAGAGCAAACACATGGAATGGATGAAGAGAATTTATCAGGAGAGTATTTCCTGGTGGCTGTGCAGAGTTTTACATGGCAAGCGGGTTATAGATATTCTTCTCAAAGTCTGAGCACTGTATTTGTCTTCCTGCCCATTCATAGTAAGGGGCCTACCTCCTATTGCACTGTTACAATGCATTCCCATTCATGTTCACCCAGGAAAGTTACAATGGAATTTTTTGGTATTTTCCCAAAGCCTCTCAAACACATCTGCTGACCTCCCTTCCAGTTTTCGTTGCCTTGATGATATTTCCCTGTATGTGAGCCTCCTTAATGTGTATCAGAACGACTGAGAAACCACTTCATCAGTTCTGGAGAAAGGTGGTTTGCAGTTTTTAGTGTGTAATTTTGTCTACATTAAAATGACACGTCATTAATTTGTTTAGAACAAGGCAAACAGTAAAGCCACATCTATGTTTTAAGTAAAACTTAAACTTACAAGTACTCCTCTCCTGGATCTTTACAGTTCCCTCCCCACTTCCACTCCTAAGAGCATCTGCAATCTGGTTACAGCTGAAATATTTCCTTTAACAAAAGTTTTTAGGAAGTGCTGTAAAATTATCAAAAATGGAGGTCAAGCAATGGCTTTATAACACTCCATTGAGCCCTTCTGTATGCCAATATACATTTTTCATCCTTAGCTTAAGGTTGTATTAATAAAGAAGAGGTCTGCTGCACATTATGCATCTCCTGATCTCGGCTATTTCACAGGAACAGTAAGCTATGAAACTTCAGAGTGATTTTTTCTATAATAATCTGCTTCTGTTCCTACTGATGAGGATCCAGTGCTCCTCTTTCTGACCTTCCATGTTCACCAGCCAATCAAGCCCGAACAGTTTCAGCAGTGTTAAACTTCACAGCTATTTCTGTTACTCTGAGGTCTGTCCCCATCGATTTTTAAAAAGTCAGCGTGCCAGGAATTCATGTCAGATGTCAGCAAGCTCCAGAGTCACCAGCGATAACCTGCTGTCTCAGCACATCGGAGCAGAACAGAGCATTCATGTTGTTCTCTTCCTGATTGTCTGGTGGATTGGGAAAACACGGTGCAAAATACAGCAGCTTCACTGGTGGGAAAAATTGCTGAACGGCACCTGCATAGTAAAGCAAGACCATCTGCTTATTTTCCCTACCCCCGGTTTCTGTACCTTGGTATCTGTCTCATTTTTGTCAGGCAGGATCATGCAGCTGTTTCAATGAGAATATATATATATATATGTAAGGAAGAAAGAAGAGAGAAATCAAGAGCTGACTGGGTTTTCATACAACACAGAATCTCCCTGTGGGACTGACAGCTACAAGATACCAGCAAGGACAGGAATTCACCAGTGCTCATTAAACTGACTGGGCTGTTGATCAAGGAAGTGTATACAATTATGATTTTTTGTAGTTTTAAGTCCATATACTTAAACCAAAAAGGGTTGACAGGGTGTAAACTCTTCTCTTATAGCATAAGTCTTTTTGCTAAGAGAGACAGGAAGAGGTCCTCCCTATTATCTCTATTTATTCTTCCCATGTGTGTGGCAGGGTTTATATTTTCTCGTATAGCACACAGTAGTGATTGCTGACACAACCCCTGCATTAGATCAGATGAGTTTATTCCAGGTTAGTAATTTATAAACTCTAATACAAGTAGTGTCCTTGGGCAGTGAGAACACCTGTATTTTCTTTTTGTTATATGACACCTTTGAAAGTTACACTACACTAAAATTTAGCAACTTCTGCTGTTGTGGGAGCAATTGTGCTCCTCCTTACTGGAGGTTTCATAAACCTATTCACTGTAACATTCTGGTTAAACTGAAGACAGCTTGTATTGATTTTCCTCTTCCTCTTCTCCTCCTCTTCCTTTTTTTTTTTGTTTTTTGTTTTAATTTTTTTTTCCTATTTCTTGTGCTTATCCATGTGGAGGACAAAGAGAGTATCTAACTATTTTCGCCTTAATCAGGCTGAGAGAAAAGGAGGGTTTCAAGGTCGGGTACAGTGCAAGATGTTTTTTCTAACCTCCATCATCTTGTCTGTTTCTTCTGCCTTAAAAAGAGAGGGTTTTTTCAACAACACCAATTAGGATACAGCCTCTCACAGAGGATTCTTCCATTTGGGCTTGTGTTTGCACTCACAGTGAAGTCCCAGATCTCCCCCGGTGTTGTTTTGGTGATGTAAGCTCCTGACCTTTGGAAAACTATCCTGAACTCCACGGATTCCTTCATCCCTCACTCCACTTATTACAGCTGGTGGTTACTATTTGTCTTCTGCTGTGTTAGCAAAACTCTGTGCAGATGGGGAGTATAGATTTCTTCACTGAGGCTAAATTGGCCAAATATATAATGCAGTATCAATTGCCCTTGGTGCCCCAAATTCCTGCCTTCCTTAACTAGGCTGCAGCAACTGTTGAAGTTAATCTGTCCACTGGCTGAGGAAAGAATGTCAGAAGTGAAGGTGCCTGTCTCAGGTTTTTGTCCAATTTATCCTTTATTTATTTGGTGTAGTTCCTGACTGCAGTGTTATCCGCTTGTGTGCTTAAAGCCAGTTACCCTCACAAGTCTCTTATGATGTAAAGGAATGATGTATTCATTATTTACATAGTAGCACTGAAGGATGGTCAAGTTGTATGATTTGACAGATTTTCCATGGGTTTGTGATTCTAGACTTTTTAACCAACATGGTGCTCTACTCTCATATTTTTTTTCTAATTTGGGACAGAAATATGCATTCACTTTGCAAGCAGCTGAAATACTTGAGGACATTCCTGCTCTGTGCCTGTGCTCAGCTGAGGTTAATACAGAGATTGTTGAATTCTTAATTTGCCCAGTTACTGAAGGTGGTAGGGTTGATTGCCTCAAGCTGTGGGGATGACAACTTACAGGTGAGGGCATTGCACAGAGGGAGGAGGGGAGGATGTTTTCAAACACCATCTTCATAGGAAAGGAGAAGATATTGAAACATTCACAGATGGTTTATATGAATTCTTTACTGGGGAAAAAAAAATCCTCTTTTCTTGATTTGGTGTTAAGCCAAGCAATTCTCCCTATTCAGGAACAT
Source organism: Formicarius rufipectus (assembly GCA_013399695.1). Taxonomy (NCBI): domain Eukaryota; kingdom Metazoa; phylum Chordata; class Aves; order Passeriformes; family Formicariidae; genus Formicarius; species Formicarius rufipectus. The sequence continues at coordinate 2,022,663 of VXAU01002171.1, forward strand.
GAACTGTTAGCAGGGATGTTTTGGAGAGAGCAAAAGAGTTCCTGCTTTTTTATACAGTATGATGTCATCTCCACCTCCTCATTAATGAGTTACTCTATCCAGTGGTTATCCTTTTTTCCCCTAATTCAGCTTTGAGCTGCTATCTCTGTTTATCTTTGCATGCCTATTGTAGGAGTCTCTTGACACCATGGTGAGAACCGGTTCAAGGTTGCTTTAGATGAGAAGTTTAATACTTTGGTACATTCAAAAAAAGGTAACATCACAGTTTCTTTTTTCTTGTCTATGAACTGACGTTTCAGCTAACTTGTGACACTAACAATCATCAATGCAGTCTCTCCCTCCACCCTTTCTTTTTGTGTTTAAGACATTTTACCATTAAGAAGCTTGAGAAATTGTTCATTGCACAGGTTTTTCATATGAGTTGAATAGTCAAGCGCAGTTATGCTTGCATCAATGTAATATAGTTATACTATAGGCTGTGAATGATCAGATCACTATATCAAACATTACTTCTTGTGCATACATTTAAACTCAAGCTCTGAGGTGACCATTGTACACAGTGTGAGAAGATGACATCTCTTTGACACAGATTTGATGGTTGAGTGGTGTTTCACCCTGGTTCAGCTGTTAAAATTGCATCCAAAAAGCTGCGTTCCCTTCTCTCCCAGGAGCCGTGATTTCTGTTTGAGGCCCCCCTCTTGCTGCCTGCAATACAGACTCAGGAATACCCACTTCTTCAGAGGGGATCCAGTCCCTGTCTGTTCTTGGGACTCATCTTAGAGACCAGCCCATGCCTCCTTCACAAGATGTCCCCGCTGATGAGGAGATAAACTTTATTTTCTTTTAGCTCTGAGTTAAAGGGTTATCTATATGATCTCTTATATGTGTCATTTAAGAGCCTTTGCCCTTCCTTAGTCCCACATAACACCTGAAAGTCATATACGCCTAAATCTGTGTATTATTCAATGCAGCTGAGGACAATCAGGTAGAACATCTCTTGAAGGTGGTGCTTCTGCCTTAGTAAGTCACAACTGCTGCCACTGGTAGTGAGCTGGTCTCACATATGTGCCATGAACACTGAGAAGCCTTCTGCAAGGTAAGCAAACTGTGGTGGATGTTGTGCTTTACCATTTGCAGAATGGTTGAGCCTTAAGAGCATAGTTGAGAATGAGAAAAGGTTCTATGTGGTAAAGAAAATTGAAAGACCTTCACTGCTACAAGAGCAAATGATCCAAATGTATGGTGAGAAGTAACAGATGGGTGCCAGTCACTGGCAGCAGCAAGGAGTGTAGTGTGATAAACAACATCTTGCATTTGTAGTGCTGATAATTGAGGATATACCAGATATGTTTTGCTGTCCAGTTTTAAGGGGGGCACAGTCTCTTTGACCCACACTAAGGCACTTACATGAGCATTAGAATAGCCATTAATGCTGCCCCAGGAGGGGCTTCTTGACCTGACCCAGAGCATGGTGTTCTGAGCCCCCAGGTCAGGTTTGGGTACGGGCAGTTTGCCATCCCTCTTGTGCTTTGCAAAGCAGAACCTGCCCCTTGCTCACTGTTTTCTGAGTCCAGGAGAGCTTTCTGGGGCTTGGGACTGAGGGTGGAAATGTCAGTTGTTTATTCCTTTGGGTGCCTGTGTGCCCTATCCCATCACTGAAATGTTGCCAAAAGAGAAACTGAATTTACAGTGAGAGGGAGGAAGAGGGAAGTGGTGACAGGGCAGAGGCAAAGTTTTGATTCTTTTCCAAGACAAATCAGTATGTTTATCTTAGAATGAAAGGGAATTTAGATTAATAATATTTCACCATGTGCAGCTTTCCGCAACTATAATTCAGGGCCTATTTATATTACTGCCATTATGATCAGGGTAAGACAGCATTTAAGAGGATATAGCTCTTCTTCTTAGATCAGCTGGTGAGTATTTGTAGCATTTACATTCTTTGTACCATTTGGGTCTAAATTCTGAAGCCAGTTTAAGAAGTTATAGCTTTCTCTTTTTGTTATTTCTGAATTTTGGAATAATAAATAGTATTTTCTCCCCAAGACCTCTGCATTGCAGCGATGTTAACTATCCAAAGATAAGACAGATTAGCATGTTCAGAATTAACTGTGGGATATTAAAGTAAATCTTTCTCTCAGGACACATGCTGTTAAGGGGAATTTTACAGTCACTGAGAGAAGTCTCTGTTCTTCCGAAGTTACAGAGTTAGCTCTGGTTACTGCAGTGTGCTCTGCAATGCACAGTGCAAAAAATTGTGTTCTCTGGTGAGGTAAGAAAGAAACCATTGCATTGTGTTGGTTAATGAGTAGTTGTTGTTACTTTATTCCCCATAGTTTGCAGCCACAGCAATAGCTGAACATTAGTTTACAAAGAAGCTGACTGCCCCAAAGCTTTCACAGGCTCAGTTCTGCAAAATAAGACAGAATAAAGAAGTTTCCTTTAAAGGCAACCCATCCTTGAGCTGCCCAGGATCGAAAGCTTGGCTCTCAGAAATGCTGGTGCTTGTCCACTGGTGCAGGGCAGCTCTCCCTGCTGCTGTCAGTGTTTGCTGCTCTGAAAGTGGCAGTGCAGGAATTGCAGCAGGGTGACACTGCATGGTGTGGTCACACCCCCCCACCCCAGCCTGGCTTTGGGGTGTTCCAGGAGTCAGCTCCCACCAGAACTACAGAGCCCTGGTGTCCAGCCTGGCCCTTTCCCACAGCTGCCCATTACAGGGTTCCCTGAGATTGCTGTGATCTCTTATGAGTGCAGGCAGGGTCTCTGCTGCTATTTATGGAGGGAGTTTCTTCTGTTGCTTAAAATCTTCAAACTGTCTTTCTTAAAAGGGAAAAAAAAAAAAAAGAGAGAAGAAAAAAGCTCCCTACCATCTGGCCATAACCTTGTACAATATGTTACATTTCAAACTGTAAGAAAATTTTTTATGATCAGGTTATAATTTGTCAACTGCCTACAGATCTTTAAGTTAAAAATGTACGGTGCAGAATAAAGTTGCTCAGTGTATTGTTTTGTGAGATGAGTGGAAGGAGAAGGGAGGGGGAAAAAAAAGACACTTGAAAGTGTTTTAATTGCACAGGGATGTCATTGCCTCTAGCAAGAGTTCTCCTGCTTCTGTCATAAATTTTTCATATTGCCTCGTGAGAGTGAAAACTGGAAACTTTACCCTCTAAGTGAAAGTCGATGAACCTCATACCAGCCCCAGCTCCCAGTAGCCTTGCACTCAGGAATATTAATTTAATTAAGATCGCTACAATAAATTCTGTGAGGGAGGTCTCCTGGCACCGAAGGTAACTTGTGCAAAGGAGGAGGGGGACAAAATAGCAGAGCCAGACCTGATGGAGGGAGATACAGTGGTACAATGTCCTCAGAGCAGTCATACACTCATCTGAAGTGACAGCTGAGAGACGCGTGAGACCTCCGAAAATAGACGACAGAGGTTTCGGCTGGGGGAAAACACACGATCACGCACACTGTGAGCCGCTTATTTTTGCTGCCCTGACCCATCTGCTGGCTGAGAAAACATCACAAAACGTTTTTGAGAATTGCCCATCCCCTGGGAGGAGAAGGGACTTTTGACAGGACGTGTGAGGTTGGGCTGTTCCCCCTGCGTGTCACCCACACCTGTAAGGACAGGGATGCACTGGCCAGGGTGGCCTCTGCAAGTGGGAGCTGCTGCAAGTGTCCCTTCACTCTGCAGAGCAGGCAAGGGGGGCAGAGCTCAAAGCAAGGGGCCACGGTCCTTTGAGGCTTTGGCCCAGACGTTTTAATTAGGTTAGCCAGGTAGGATTAATTCAATGCTGTTACGGGGTGGTTGACCTGATTTAGCCAGGTGTCAGGCAGGAGCTGTGCTGTGGGGGGTGCTGTGTCTGAAATGGTGCAGCTCTGATCAGCTGAAGCTCCACGAGGGGGAATGCAGAGACCACATCCCAATTACTTCTTTTTAATTTTTTTTCTCCTCAAACTGCAAGCTGGGCCACACAGTCCATGCCATGAAATGTATCAGGATTTTGCAGGATTCTAGGAAAATTGTAGGCCAAAGTTAAACTGTTTCATGCTATTGGCTATAAGAAGAAAACAGAGCTCCCAGAGAAGTCTGAAATTATAACTTTAATAATTGGGCTTATTTTTTGGCTTTTAAAGGCTAATATTTGCTTAAATGGTTGGGCAGAGTGTGTGTCACCATAAAGGGAGGTATGAGACTTGGGGTCTCTAATTCTAACTGCAGGGTGATGTATTTCTTAAAGTAATTGTTATTGCAAGCCATTACTGCTTTCTCTGAAAGTTTAAAACTATTTTCTTTATTATAAAATTTGGGCTTTAGGTATTATGGGAAGAACGAGCCAAGGGTACAGTTTTTCTTTGCTCTCCAGGATATTCTTTTCCATAAATCAGTTGCTGTCTCCAGGGACAGAAGAGGCATCCTTTGCTCACTGATCCCTTCCCTGTACGGAGACCAAGTTGGCCTTTGCTTCACATGGCGTCCCTTGAATCTTGGTGCTCCTCTGAGGCCTTTAGTTTTTTGTTTTGCCTTTTTTTTTGATAGTTTCACTTTGTCAACATGATTCTGATGGTGTGATATGCTCTCTGGAGCAGATGAAGCTATCAGAGTCACACCCACCATGCCTCGTAGAGCAGATTCTCTCTGGTGGGATTAACCAGACACTTGGCATTGAGGAACTGCAGCACGTACTCTGAAGAGGGGTGAATCTGGTGAGACAGAGGTGGCCTGCAGCTTGAAAGTCTAAGGTGGAAAAAGATTATGGAATTTAATAGATAAAGTCTACCTTTTATTTCATAAAGTGTTCCTTGAACATGATTTGTATTTTATTCATGAGACTTAAAAATTGAGTTGAACAACTAAGCTGACAGACACCACACAATGGCTAAAAGGGTACTAAAAATAAAGCAGCAAGAAGGAGAAAATGGTCAGTTGTGTGTCTCAGGTATTCCATTTTTAATTTTTTACTTTTTATTTTAAAATAAGTATGCTTGGATGGATGTAGAATGAGGGTTTTTTTCTTGCCTATTCCTCTATCTGCCCTTTGCTAAATGGCACAGTTCAGTAAGATGCATAGATTGGTGTTACTGCAGGCATTGCAGAGCCCTTAACTACAGTATCTGCTCCTCATATTCCTTCAGGGTTTATTTGCAAAAGGGCAGCATAGCCAAATGTGATATTTAGGCTCTGGTTCCTATTAAAAGAAAACAAATGTAGTGCTACAGGAAGGTTTCCTTGTTTCAAGGCAACCTGTGGCTTCTTAAGCAAGTAAAAAACAGGGCTCTTTCCTGGTTTTTAGAGTTCATGCATGAAGATTCTAGTCAGGAACTGTAAAAAGGAAAGATAAAAGTAACCATTTTCCTGGATAATCTTGCAGTCACTGAGTATCAACAATGATTGCTGGCCAGTGAAGTGGCTGCCAGGTTCAAATAGAAGGATCTTTTTTCCAAGTTCTGGCTTTGTATTCTTACAGCAGTGGATCAACACTTCTGATTTCCAGGAATAACGATAGCTGATTGTGTTCTTATTAGTGCTGTGATAGACTGGGACCAGTAGAAGCTGGATGTGTCTGTGCTGCCCTGGGAATGGGGTGGGCCTGTCCTTCCATCTATTTTAGCTGTAATCATTCTGAATTCCCAGTTCTCATGGCTTCTGTGGGCTCAGTTCTGCACCCCTCTTTTGTTTTTGGTTCCTATTTCTTAGATTCCCACCAAAGAGAAGGATGTTCAGGTCTTTCTTTTAAGGGAGGGTATCCATGGTCTAACCTGAAAAAATAATAATAAACAAGGCAGTAACATTGAAATTGTTATGGGAACATGAGGTGTTAATTTTACCTTTTCATGTTTTATTACTGCTATCAGTATTAGTAATAATGATGGGCCCTTTTAAAATGCATAAAGGGGATTATACATGACCGCAAACATTCGGTGTTCTGCTTTCAAAACATGTGAAATGGGATAACACCCTTTTTAAAAAAGCAGAGTATTTTTGATGAGGGCAAATATATTGTTTATCTGGGAGGTTATCCTGGGAGGACAACCATGAGAGGTTTGCCTGCCGCAGTTGGGCATCTCTAAGCAGCCATTTCATGCTGAAAGACTGTAACAATTTCTCATCAGCAGTGTTTGCTTTGTGCATTCTTTGTGGCATTTACTATTTTTCTGAATATCTTAAGTGTTCCTACTTGGGGTCATGACCAATGAGCATTCTTTACTGGAAGTGAAGAAGCTGTTATCACTCACATATGATTTTTCAGGATTTTTCCTATAGGCTTTTGAAGTTCATAACTGAGTTTGACTTTGAGTCTTTTGAAACTAACTCTTCTCTCAGTCTTGTTTCTAGGCACTTTAAATATTGCATTCTGAACAGAAGCTCCCTGTCTGGTGCAGTAGTTAGCAACTTCCCTGATCTGTGTGCACAGGTTTTCCAGCTGAATTATGCAGTGCTTACGAGATAACAAAGTTCTGAACTGGCTCCAAGTTACCTTTCATCCCTCCACGTGGATACACTTCACGTATTATGCTGTAATTTATCTGAGAACATGGAATCTTCAATGAAAACTACTAATGCCTGCACAACTTTTCCTTCTATCTTTCTTTAAAATGTAGTCTAATAAGATTCTAGGACTGTTTTGCTAGTAGAAAATTTTCTGCCAAAATACATTTCTTCTTCTTTTTCCTTTGATCATAGGTCTACTCTTTTCCTCCCCTCTTTGAGCTTCTATTTGGTTTCATTTTAATATTTTTAGTTTCTTATCATGAAGCAAGATAATATGAAAAAATGCTGCTGTGATCCTGAGATAGCAGTACCATAAGGATTTTGCTTTCAACAAGAAGCAATACAATTTGTAGAAAATATGAGAGAGGACCCAAGGTCCCCAGATCATATTGGTTAATAGATTGATTCTGTTCCCAGGGGCCAATCTTATTAGTCTTGCTCACTTTTGGGGGTGTGAGCAGCTCGCTGACTCAGCAGGTTCCAGCACATGCAGGTGCTGGGCTTGTGCTGTGCTTTCAGCAGGGCTGGTTCTCTGTGAGGTTTGAAGCTTGCATCACTGCAAATCACAACCTGGCTGTTTGATATCAATTCTGATAAATGTTCAGGACAGCTGTTCTAGAAGGATGTCCAAAAATGTATGCGGCTGGACTTCTGAGTGGACAAAGTTGGCCATATCTTTCTTAATGCTTTTCTTTATAACTATATTATTTGGAGCAGGAAAAGGGGAAGATGTTTTGAATCTGGGCCTTGGTCCAGAGCTGGTTGTAAAAGATGGGTTATTTAAGAAACAAAGCAAGGTGTTAGCTATGTGGATTAGATAACTTTTTATTTTTTTTTCTTCTGCAATATCATACTGGAGATAAATAGCACTGTCAGAGTGATAAGCTGCCTGCCCTGAGGCCACAGACAGGTCCGAATGGCCCCGGACAGCCCAGCTTGGCCATAGCCCCCTCTGCTCCTCTCCCAGGAGCCCCAGGGATGCTCAGCCCTCCTGCCTGGCCTGAGCAGTGGTGGGGAGTACCTGCAGCCAGCCTGGCCCCCACATTGCTGCTCTTGACAGGGCTCCCTGAGCAGACAGAGCAGCGGCTCATCTTCCGCCTCATTTGGAGCTGATGTTGGTCCCTGCCCACAGCTGACCACCCAGCTGTGCCTGTGGTGCCACCTGCCAGGGAGAGCATGGCTGGTCCTGGTCTCACCCTCCTCTCCCACCTCTGTGGCACCTCCTCTGCAAGCTGAGCTTTGCTTAGAGAACCCCTCCCAGTTGACATCTCCCAAGTGCTGGAGCTTTCTCACCTCTGACAGCTGCTGCATGAATGAACAAGAAAGAACTAAAGTGGACCACAGCCTTCTGGAAGTCACTCCCATCCCCAAGCACAGTGTCATGGGATAAGCCAGGAGCAAAGATGTGCCATGGCCTTAGTTTGCCCATGAGTACAGGCTTTTGTGCCACACAGAACTTCCTCTGGGACATCTTGGCTTCTGTGGGGTGCCCACGGCCATGTGTTGTAGGGCAGGGGAGCAACAGTGTTTACTTCCTGCTGTGGGAAGGCTTGGTGGGAAGTGTCAGATGGTGGCTATGGAGGTGCCCAAGGGGATGTCTGCCAGCAGCTTTTGGGGCTTCCCTTCATCCTGCCAGGTGAGATTTCCCTTCCCTTGGAGACAACCTGCCCATTGTGGGGCACAGTAGCAGGGAGGAGATGGTCAGGCTGTTTCCTCCTGCAGCACTGGCACAGGCTGACTCAGCCTTGAAAGAAAATTCAGATATTTGAACGCAGTGCTGTTTTGCAGGTAGAGATTTCACCTTTCTGACAGGCAGCCTGTGGCTCTGCCTGCCCCCTCCCATTTTGCCCTTCCCCAACTGTCAGCAATATGCTAACAGAGCAGCTAGTGTCTTTCTCTTGGGTGGGTCTTTATTTTTCCCTTCATGTTGCTATTGTGTTGGCAATTCCAGCTGCAAATGTTGTGTTTGACCTTCAATAAGGGAGCCTGGTGATTTGAATTCATTTCAAGCAGTTTTTTGACAGCAACCCTTAGCCAAAGCCCTTAAGGTTTCCCTTACAAAAGCCTCATGACAGCTTTGCTTGAGGCTTACAATGACCAATGCAAGTGGAGGTAGTTTGTAAACTATAAGTGGCCTTATTAACTTTCCTGCAGTACTAGAATGAAGCCCAGGTCTCTGCCAGGCTGAGTCCCAGGAGCTGAAGCAGGACCCCCTTACACTTTTCATCATGGCAGATGAAACTGTGGGACGTGTGTGGTGCTGCTGAGACTCTCCTGACAGAAGAACATGATGGAAGATGAGAATATTTGGAAAATATGTTATTTAGTCAGGGTTCCAACCTTTGGCTTAGTCATTTATTGTGGTCAGAGCCAGGCAATTGTCAGTTGTTCTGGTAAAACCACGTGGTTGTAGTATGGATATGCTGCCTTGCTTGGCCACACTTAGTGAGATAATGCAGAAGGACAGGCCCTGCACTTTGTGCTGCCTTTGGCTGACAGGATGCCCACCTGTGCTTTTAATTCCAGTTCTGCAGCCACAGCATTAACACAGCTTCATTAGAAGGTCAAGGGGGGAAATAAACAGTGCCAAAACTCCTTTCTGGATCAGGTGCTGGAACTTGGCTGTTCAGCTCTGGGACCTCTGAAGACCATTGGATAAGATGCCTGTTTTCCTACCTCTTGATAGTTCCCACTTAACTTCCTGTTATTCTTTTCTTCAGACCAGATGTCTGTAAATAGTGATTATAATTGTTAAAAGTTCTGTCTTACCCTAGTGTTAACATTTATGTCTCATGTCATATTTGTCACTCCCCAGAACTGCTGTGAATACATATGACAACTACAAAATAGCCTTTTGTCCTCAAAAATAATAACAGTCCTTTAGAAAGCCAGAATTGTATTCCTTGATGCTCAGGTAGGCAGACACAGCAATGAATCATGTTTCTGAGCTCAATTACAAATACCAACCTGGAGCATGAGCCTGGAAGATGCTGCCTGAGCTCCTGGGACTGGTCCTGTGCTGGTGCAGTCCCAGAGTCCTCCTCAGTAGTGCACACCTCAACAGGACATCAGCATTTTGTTAGTGGTTTTTCTTGTTGTTGTTGTGTTGTCTTGCCAATTGTAAAGCTGTGTCGGGCTGTTACAACTCTAATAGGTAAAACCCCTTTCTAATCATTGGTGTAAAATGGTAGTTAATCTATACTTGTCCTTTTGTAAGTGCCTTTAGGTGTCAATTTTTCCCTTCTTGGTATTTTCAGTTTTCTTATCCCAGTATATTTAGGGACTCTGAACTGTTACCTTTAATTTTTCACCCTTCAGAGCTTGTTCCACTGTCAGATTTACCAGCTTGCAATTACCCAACTTGCTTTTATTTTTGGCTTTTTAAATTCAACATTTGCTATTCTCCAGCTATATGATAGCAATTCCAACATCAAAAGCTTATTTAAAGTGCCCTGAAGCCAAAAGAGTGACTTTGGAGGCAGCAGGCTGATCCAGCAGTTTGCAGCTAATGTGAGGTCAGCACTGGATCCTTTTGTCTCTTGCGTTTTATATATCCCTGGTTTTCTTGGGTTCAGTGAAAGCTGTAGCTGCTTTTTAACAGAACTTCTGCTGTTCATGGCTTATTTTATTTTTCACTGTAATGCAAGAATAAGGTTGGACATGAGGCATCTCTCCATGGAAAATGTTGTTGTCTGAGAACGTGCCTCTACAGTATTTCCAGTTTTGTGTTGGAAACTAATTTGCCAGTTGACCTGATGTGGGAAATTAATGGTACAAATCCTTGGGAAACAGCAAAAGGATTGGCACCATGTAATTTCATTATATAAAGTAAAAGGAGAGTTTTCACAAAGAGGTATTTTTGGCTTAGGAATAAGAACCAGATGAAATAATAAATTTCAACTTTGGCAGAATTCTGAGCTAAAGCATTTTGACTGGAAAATTCTTGGGCTGGGGGAAGGGGGAAATGGTCATCTTGTCACCTACAGCAGGCAGTGTCATCTACAGTGCTTATGGCCTGTAGGGCTGGAAGGAAGTCAGAGAAAATCAGGGAAGAAGATATCAGTTATGGCTAATAAGAACCATTTTCATCTTTTGAAATTTAATCAGGATTTTACTAGAACATTTTAATCTGTTTGCTTGTCAAACTCAAACTACTTGATACAGAATTTTTCAGCAGGGCTGATCAAAGTAAAGGTCTCTGTAATATGGGCTTCCTAAGTGTTCCTGCATTACTTTTACTTCAGTTTCTGGATTTAAACCAAATCTTGAACCATGACAAATGCTTTTCTAAACCAGACCTAAAACTGCATTATTATTTGATTATTCTTAATAAATCCAGAAATTCTCCATCTTGGGGACCTTGCAACAGCCAGGCTCTGAGGTGTCCTAGAAGTAGGAACCTGAGCTGTACCACACATGGAGGAGGAACTGAGCAAACCTAAGTTGTCCAAAGAACTGTGAACTACTTCAGCATTCTGAAGTGTAGTATTTTGTTTCTAAAGTGCTAGGTAATATAAAATGTCCTATATGTGTTAGTTCATCACTAATGTTTCAGATTATTAAAAAAAAAATAAATTCTTAATTTGGAGAGATTCAGGAGGTCTACAAGAAGGTGACAGTGAAACTGTACCAGAAAAAGAGCCCAGGACAGTCCTGCATAGTAAGTAGTTATTGTTTTTACTCTTTTCATTTTGTACTAAAGAGGTTTGTGCTGTTTGTTGCTCAGCAAACAATTCCAGCCACACCATTCTCTTCTGTTCTAATGTGACACACAGTGTGGCTCCACCTGCTTGCTATGTTTTGTAAATAGGCCTAGAATTATTTTGGTGCTGATATGTGACATTTTCCATAAGTTTTAAGCAAGTCCTTGCAACTCCTTGTGGGCTGCCTGGTGACAGTGCTGTATTTTACTGTGAGTGCCATTTCCCACAGCGAGCTCCTAACCTTTCAGAAGTGTGTCCAGGGAGACCTGTCAAAGATCTGAATGGCCTCCTTCCTCAGCTCCTGCCCCCTGTATTTTCTCTTTGTGGATATTATTATAAAATCCACTATGGGTTTGGAAAAAACTTCTCCAACTCGTTCTATGGCAAGAGAAATGTCATTTCGGAGAAGATTTGAAAGCTGTGAGTTGCTGCCTTCTAAGCAATTTGGGAACACCTAATTGGTTATTTTCCTGACAGTGCAGGTATCCTGGATTACCTTTTCAATAACCCTACTAGCAGTTTATATACCTAGAGAACTGCTTTCGTTTAGAGATTGATGTGAAAAAAACAAACAACCACCCACCAAAAACTGGAAAGCAATGTAATTGTTGATAAGGGAACTGTAACTTTGCTGAATTGCTGCAGATTCTGCCAATCTGTGTAGAAGATTCTCTGGAGAAGAAGGGTGTGACTGATTTCTCTCAGGATAAGAGTGCAGTTGATACGCACAGTGTATTTGTGATCCGTCACCTCCCAAGCATTTGACTTTGCACAGGAAGCTATTCCCGTTTAAACCTGTTGCCCCTCCTCAGCTATGGCTCACATCTCTGTGAGGTGGCTGATGGGATTCTGTGGAAACCTCATAGGTGCTACAGACAGGGAAAGCACAGAAGTGTCACACACAAACCTGTTTGTTCAATTGACGTGAGACATCCACTCACCTGAGCGTTACCCGTTGCCAGGATGGGGGGTAATGGTGCAAACTGGCAGAGGCAGGTTTGGAGCAGAGGTTGGGAAGAAATTCTTTGCTGTGAGGGTGGTGAGACACTGCCACAAGCTGCCCAGATAAATTGTCTGACCCATCTCTGGGGTTGCTCAAGCCTGGGTTGGATGTGGCTTCGAGCAACCTGGTCTAGTGGAAGGTGTCCCTGCCCATGGCAGGCAAATTGGAACTAGATCATCTTTAAGTCCCTTCCAACCCAAATCATTGTTTGATTCTATGTGAATCGGACAAGGCTTTTTAAACTTGAGCTTGTTGTGTGACATGACAGGGTGCATTGTGCTGACTTACTGCCTAAGCCATAGGGTTAATGTAGGATACTCTGTTTTCCTCTTGGTTTTTGTTCTGGCTTTTTTTTTCTTTCTGGTAATTCATATGCTGCCATGCAACTGCAGCAAGAAGTGTTGTGTAAAAGCATTGAATTATGAAACCAAAGTTGGATTAAAACTGGACTTCTTAACAGAAAGTGCCACCCCACAGGCAGGAACACTGGACAATCATTTTGTCCTTGTGGAGTGTCACCCCACAGGCAGGATCACTGGCTTTGTGCTCCCTTTCATCTTGCTCACATGTACAGGGATAACTGTGACCTGTGCACTCGGTGGGACTGTGGTGAAGTGCTGGCTCTGCCGTTATAACAGATGGGAGTCTGCAAATACACTCAATTAACATGCTAAAATATTTACTATTCAGAATGTTAAGAAAGTTAACACTGCTTTAATGCTCTCAAAGAAATACTTTTGTTGTTGTTGTTACAACTAAGTGGATAAATTGCTTAAGGCAGCACATGCTTAGAGAATTGAGGCTAATGGAATAACTTCAGTTTTGTAGTGTTTTTCTGGCTGGTAGAATTAATCTAGAAAAAGCTTTTAAGAGGAGTACTTTGTGCATTGTGGTTCCCTCAGCTTTGGGGTTTCTTTTGGGCTGGATGGGGATTTTTTTGTGAAAAATTAAAATTTTTCAGAGCTCTTAAAATGCTTTTATTGATACAATTGAATTTACAAAAAAAAAAGGGATTAATTTCTGAACAACAAATTAGTTGTTAGATACTAGAGCTAGAAGCTTTCGGTGAAGGAGGAAACACTTACTGGTACTCTCTGCAGATAAAAAACTCTAATTTAATTAGGACTTTAGGATTTTGAGCCGATGCATGTGCGTGACAAAACCATGACCTGTATATGTGAGTTCTTATTTCTTTTTTTTGGGTGACTGAATCTGGAACAGACTCTGAGCTTGTGACATAATTAGTACAATAGTGCAAATCAGCCATTTTTGAAAAGAGTAATTTACTCCATATGCAGCTTCTCAGCAAGAGCCCTCATTAATCAAAGAAGGCCATGTACATCAAAGTGTTCCTTGCTTGCTACAACAACATCCATCATACAGCTGGTAAATGTGCTGTGGCAGGGTTTGATAAATATAATGCCTTTGATGTGCTGATAATTCTGTGTATTGGCATGCTGCTGCCTGGAACTACCTGGGGGTGCACAAAACCTCTCAACCAGCCCGAGTATCTGCTCCAAAACTGTGCCTAGGCTCACCCAAACTCACTCAAAAGCCATCAATGCCTGAAGTAGGGCTTGAGTGTACTTTCACGTATGATTCAGTGGGGCCAAATTTTTATCCTCTCTCTCTATTTTTAATCTGCAATTCCAGATGCTACAAAATTCCTTTGTGAATATATTTGTGGATAGATGCAGCTTTATCTGACAAGAGCTTCTATTTATTGAGGCACATGTATTTAACATGGTATATTCATTATTCTGGATGAATGTGCAGTAGAGATTTAGTGTAAAACTTGTAAGAGATCTCATAGGATATGAGAAGATAAAGCAAGCATAAAGTGGTAGAGATGGGAGGGGGCATGATCTTACTGTAAAAAAAAAATCATAAACAAGCTTTGTTAGATAAATGTGAGTTTGTTCTCAGGAGCTCAGTTCTTTGGGCACACAGAATGTGATCCATGTGCTTCTATTAACTCACTGCCCTCTCTACAGTTTGTCTACTGCCAGAGTGAGTGACTGAAAACTCATCTTCAGCAAATAACAAAAATGATTACATGTGAAGATTTGTGACATGTCAGAGAGGGGAGCTCCCATTTTTGCTCTGTTTAATGCAAATTGTGGTGTTTCAGATCTGCGTCCATAAAGAACAGCAGCTGTGCACTGAAAAGCAGTACTGGTGTGTTTTCAGTTACACTGTTTACTGAATCATAGTTTAATTGATTTATTGATTCATAGTTTAATGGAAGGACAAATTGCAAACTGGGAATTTTCACCCTGCCTGTGTCATAGATACAGTGTGTGTCAAGTCCTGGTTTCTTTACTTCCTCTGAGCTGCTGGAGGTTGCTTTCCACTGCCGCTTGTGATTTCTGTCACAGAGCAGGGCACAAAAGCAAGGCAGGAGAGAGGTTTGGAGAAAAGTCTTTGCCCCTTGGGGGTAGGAGAGCCCCTCAGCAGCTGCCACTTCACCTGTGGTTCAGAGGACCATCTGCCACCCTTCCCTCCTCCACCAGATGTAGCATGTTTGGGGTTACGAGACCAGTGTAAATGAAGATCCCAAAGCCCTCTCCTCTGGCTTTATTTTGCTGCCTGGGGTGGCCCTTAAGTAGGAAAGCAGAGGGCAGGTGTAACCTGCCCGTGTCACACCTAATTTTGTTTGCATGAGAGATATCTGAAGAGAAAAGGAGGGGGAGTGGAAGTGTCTGATCTCGACTGGCTGCTCTTCTGAGATCTTGAACAAACTTTTCTTGGCACCTGTAGGTACTTCAAGGAAAAATTTATCAGCTTTACAGTCGTGGAGGGAACTGGTGGGGAGGAGGGAAAACAAGACCGAGTTATAGACTACAGGCCTTGGGTGTTTCTGTGTCATCAGTGAGTCCTGATCCTCGTGCCCGATGTCCAGGGGTTACTGCAATAGGAGTGATTGGAGAACAGGAGAGAACTCTCACTCGTGGTCATGTGAACAGTCCTGACCAAAGCCTTCTGCCCTCCTTGCTTTTATGTTTGATTCAGCAGCACTGGCTGAGTTCAGCTCTCCTGTGGCAGGATGAGGCCATGGAGCACCATGGAGGTTTCCAATGCATCTCAATTACTGTGCCAGCTGTGCAGCTGCATGCTCTGCCATTGTTAACATGGGTAGAGTGTTCAGTTTCCTCTGAATGTGCCATTTGTTAGCTCTGATAGCTTGCAGTAAGGAAGTATGGAAGAACTTCAAGAAAAGGTGCATGTGCACCCAGAAAATGTAGAATATGTGCTTCTCCTTCCATTAATTGTTATGGATTGGGGTTTTTTTTACAATTGAGATATACTTGTTTGTGTGGTTTATGGCATAGCAATTGCTTCCTTGCAAAGTAAACCCTGAAGTGACCAGATATTCTAAAAAAAGGAAGTAGAATTTCTCAAGGTGGCATCTCAAACTCCAGGCAAGCCAACCCACACATGCTGGTGGCAACAGGGGCACTGTTGGAGAAGGACACTCGGAATGGGTGTGCAGCCTGTTACCTGTTGGCTCTGTGCTCACTGCCTGCTTGTTCTGGTTGGAAAGCAGCTCTCAAAGCACTGATACTGGTGGTGTGGCTCCTGCATTTTGTGAGGTTGAACATGCTTTTTTTTTTTTTATGTGCAAGGTAGAAAAAACTACCTAGTGTGCTGCTTGCATTATTGCTTCTATGTAATCTAGCTCTGCAATTAAATATCAGATATTATTAAAGTAATTAAAATAGTCAGAATGGAGTGTCTGACTGGAGATTTCTCGTTTCTCACTTTCTTAGTCTGTGGTGTTCTTGGATGCTCACTTTGAATCTAAACTTTTTACTGGCAACTGAGTGAACTCAGACAGTTGGTTCTGCTGGACAATGTGTTTATATAGATAACTGATTAAAAGCATTTATCTTGTACCACTGCACCGTGTGAAAGGAATTAGGCACTATAGTTGTGCCCTATGTGCGTAGGGTTAGCACTGCTGAAAGCTACAGTAACAGGTAGTTGCTGGTCAAAAAAATAACCCAGTTGTATCTACGAGATGACTAAACCCCAGATATCTCAGGCTTGCAAACAGATTCAATAGTCTCTGCTTCAAATGGACAGGAGGGAAAGTAACATGAGCCTTTAGCAGCTCCCAATCATAAACGAAATCAAAAGTGCTTTTATCAGCTCTGTTCTGAAGGCTGAGGTGGTGGGGTTTATGATAACAAGGTAGCTTAAGCATCATACAAGGAGGACCTATCTTAACCTGTCCCATTCCATCACCTCCCATGTGTTTGTAAGTACCTTCTTGATTGGTATGCTAGTTTTGAATAAAACAAAAAATTCCAGGTCCTTCTTTCTTTTGGCATAATATCCGAAGCTGTAGCTTGGTCTGTCCTTCCACATAAAGCTACTGAATGACTTAACTATTGCCTTAAAAGCAGTAATGGGTACATTAAAAAGGCATGGTTTTGAAATTCTATAACTTCTGGAGAAAGATATACATTTTAATGGAATAATCTAGCTAAACTATGGCAAAGGCAAAAATTCTCCAACCTACCTTGTCTTTTTTTGATCAGTTCTGAAAGCATAGAAATTTAATCTTCCTCTGTTGGTCATTTAATTTAAATGAACCACAAACTAAGGTTTTGAAACCCTGAAGAGCCACAGAATGTGTAACCATGTAAATTGTTTGACACTGATTGTGCCTTTGTCTTGTCTCAACTATTTTGGTGACTTCTGATGCCAACAGAACAATCACTGTAAAAGCCAAGGGAGGAATTGGATTCAGTTACACGAAGGTGTCACATAAGCATGTACATCGTGACAAGGGCTTTCAAAAGTGACAGGTGATTTTCATTGGCATGTTTATGATTTATTAGCAAGGATAGCTAAGTACCCATCCTCAGAAGCTGGGTCTGCCTCAGGATGTGTCCCACACCATGAAACCAGGAGATGAGTCCTCCTCAATCTGTCCTTTCCTTTTGATAATGCTCATCTTACCCTGTTCTGCAATATTCCTCCTAGGGAGTGTGCCATTATTTCTTTAGAGAGCATGCAAAGTGCATTTCATATGTTGGAAAAATGGTCTTTATTCTACATTGCCCCAGTTTGAGGAGAGAGGAAATAATTTATGGTGAGGAACCAACTGTGAGAAGCTGTGAGATTTTCAGGAGAGCTTCAGCATGGCAGGGTGTGGTGTTAGTGTTCACCACGTTTCTTGCTGTTGTGATATTCACAGGGCAAAAGATCCACTGAAAATTGTCTTTTATTGGATTTAAATCTCAGGTGTGCTACACATACAGCAATAACAATGAAAAAATGTAACTTGAATATATATATATATATCAAAATAGGCAATATGGCTGTCACTCTTTACTAGTTTTAAACTGTCAACTGTGATTTCCTGAACTTGAAACCAAGAAACTACTGATCCAAGTTTTTTCTTTGAGTAATGTGACAGCAACCTAATTTTATCTTGTGTTTTAAAGTGATGAATGTTTTATCATGGTCTAACAGAACAATACCTATTCACCATGCAGCAGATACATTCATCAGCATGTTGAGTCTGGCTTTTCAATGCTAGGTTCTGGAAGGATGTTCATTATTATTTACCTACTTGATGGGCAGAATGCAAGTGGTGATACTTACTTACAAGAAGTTTTTTCCCCTCTTTCTTTGTAAGGCTTTCTCCAACCACAGCCTGGCAGGCACAGGTATGGCCAGCCTAAGGGGCTCTGTCAGGAAAATACAACCAGCTTTACCTTGTGAGGTGGCAAGTATTCCCAATGGCAAGGCACTGGGTAACATGAACTCCAAGTGAAAATCTTTCCTCAGAATCATTAGCTTTCCAGTGATAGGTTTTGGGGGTTTTTTGTGCCTGTACTTATGTTTACTCAACTCCAAATACATCTAAAAATCTTTAAGTACTTTAACTAAATCTTTAATTTACAAGTGGAAAATCTTTGCTCAACTCTAAGTAAACCCCTCTCCCCCAAGACTGCATTCTGAGCATGGGGACTCTCATGCTGCAGGGGGAGAAGTGGAGGCAGGAAATCCTGCTGTTTGTTCTCAGATGTTTTAGAAGTGTGATTCAGAACGTTTTCATTTCTTCCATTTGCAGGAAGCATTTTCAGTTGGACACAGAGTGCAGCTGCTTTACTGTTTTAGTTCCATTTTGGGGGTGCTTACGAAGGAAACCTCCCAACTTTGCCTTGAGTGAGCTTTGCATTGGAGCACTCATGGAATTTGTGGTTTGGATACCTCATGAAGGAGATTTGACTGGATAATATTCCCCAGGAGCACTCACAGTCCACAGGATTAGACTAAAGCTGGTTTTGCCTGGGCTTCAGCACTAACTCACTCTTAGATCTGTGCCACTTGCTGGTGCAAACAAAGTTTAAGTCCATGAGTTGTGAAGATCCAGGTTTACATTTAATGTCTCTTTTGGGATCTCTGAAATTGAGATAAGGGAAAGTTGGGTAGAGGTTAAAGTGTCTAACAAAATTCCCTGCTGTAGTTCGGGTAACATGGAACCGAGCAGGGAGAATTCAATACTGTTCAGCTCTTGCTTGAGTCTCTTGCAGCATATTTTTAGAAGTAGGATGATGTCCTAAAATATGGAGGAAAAATAAATTGTATGCAATGTGCTGGAGGATAATAATCTCAGAAAGTACTAAAATACAATATTATTTGTCCAACTGTAACTGTCGACTTGTTTTGCCAAATTACTTTACACTGGCATGAATTTACAGAGCAGGAGACTAAAGTTTATGGCTCATTAACAATAACTGTTGTACACCTCCACTGTAATTCCTGAAAATGCATTTTCTCCTCTCATACTGCGGATACTGTGCAGAATGACAGTAATTACAGAAACTAATTGAATGAGATAGTCATAACTCTAAAAGTCATATTACTCATTTCAAAATGGTTTATTTCCTGAAATAAACAGTCTTTACTGAGTGAACAGATAGAACATCCCTTTAAGTTTATTAAACTCATTAAATATCCTTAAATACGTTAAAGTGTATGCTGTGCATTTAATATTGGGGTATAGATACATGCAAGTATGACACTGACGAAAATTATGGTCCCTAAAATGTAGCTTCAGTGAAGCAGTTTTTCTCCAAAGTTTGTCTTTCCATAGCTAGTTGAAAATAGGATAAGTTTCCAGAATTTAATGGCAAAAGTTTGTTGAAAAATGAAATGTTTTCATCCTTATACAAGCAGGGGCGATATCCTCACCTGATGGAAGTTTTAGGGACTGCATGGTCAGCACAAATCAATCCTCCCTCAGTAATGCAGAGCCAGACTCCTCCAGTGGTGTCCCTTCCAATGTTCCATTGCTGGAGGAAGAAACTCCAAGTTCTGAGAACAAGTGCTGTGGCCACACATGTGAGCACAGCCCTCTGCAGGGTCCCAGAGCAGCCCGTGGGCAACACCTGCACTGTGCTGGGAGTTCTTGTGTTGGAAGGTGGAGGGTCCACTGCGGCACCTGAGAGAGGTCTCAGTGTGGTGTGAAGCAGCCCAGGAGAGCTCATGCTTGGAGCAGAGCTGGGCCCTGCTGATGGTCACACTGACTTTGGGGGAAGCAACTTGTGAGTTCTGCATGGCCCTGACCTGGCAACCAACAGGGCCCGCTCCCCCTGTGCCTTGGAGGGGACAAGAGGGGAAGGTGCAGCGTGTCATGGTCAAAGGAGAAGGAGCTGATGTGTGATTTGAGTTCTGTGCAGCACAGAAAACAGGGCCCTGGAGTCCCTGGTAAAAGATGAGCCTGTAATGGGAGCTCTGCTTGATGAGGTGGGGTGGGATGGATCCACCTTCACTCCATGCGATCTTAAAAAAACTCAGGATTTAAAAGCTTTTTCTACTCGGAAATTTGAGATTACATCTAGGAATCCCAATTCTATACTAAGTTGATTTGTTTGCCTTTGCTTTCCTTTTTTGTTGTTGTTGTTTTGGTTTTTTTTAGTTGGTGATTGTTGTGATGATGAAGGGTTATTAGTAAGAGTTAACAATGATTGCTGCAATTCTAGTTTCCAGAAGCTGTTTCCCATATCGTTTTAAGATGCTACACGTGAATTAGGATTCTTGTTAGTTGATACAAAGTGGTTTAATGGTAATGGACCACTGTAAAACAGTGTACTGTATAATGTATACATTGCACCTCAATAGAATATGTAACTGTAAACACAACGTTTGCATTCCGTGCAGTCTTGCTTCTCCCACCACAGGCTTCTGATTGCTGCTGTATTGTACAATGGCTTTGTTACAGCTGATCTCATTTTCCAAGGTTTCGGTGTGATTGCTGTATGATTTCCACAAGTGTGCTGTCTTCAGTAAACAGGACCCCACGCTTAAAACAGAGTTTTAAAAAAATTATTTTAATCAGCAGTTATCTGCTTTGCTCCATTTTGTAGCTTATTTATAAAGTAATCATGTGCATTTCCTCCTGGTAGAGTCTTTTAATACAAACTCTTTTACTGATGGAATTGCTTTCACTGACAGTGATGCTGACAATCTTCATCAACACTGATGCAGTGTGTCATACAAAACAAGGTGATAAATGCACCCTTGTACCCCAGGGTGTTACATGTACAACCATTTTTCTCCACTTTGTTTTCCTTTACCAGTCACTGTTTTGCTGGACTGCAATAATTGTAGTATCTTCTGCTCTCCTAAACAAGCTCATTTTTCTCCAACCTAACCCATCAGAGGTTCTGTCAATCAGTGAGGAACCTGTCACACAGAGATCAGGGTGGCAAAGGGCTCCAGTGTTTGGTTCTTCACAGGAAATACTGGAAACCCTTTTGTGTCAAAACCTAGGTTCTTTTATTTGTAGTCTTAGCCCAAATTGTTATCTGTTGTCTTCAACAACAAACTGTAAACAAAACAGATACATGCTAAGAATAGATGTGTCTAACACAAGGCAGAAATCCAAGACCAAGAAGAAGTCTCCTCCTAATAATTTTGAATTTGGTACCTGGATGCAGCCAATTTTACTGTCGTATCACAAGTGACTATAATGGAATCTAATAACCACTGGAAATTATACTGCTCTGCAGTCTCCCTGTATCTAAGGGGGACAGAAACCCAAAAGCAAGTGGATGGGTCAAAGTAGGGTGACTTTGACTCAAACTCATTGGCTACAAGT
Organism: Formicarius rufipectus; assembly: GCA_013399695.1. NCBI lineage: Eukaryota > Metazoa > Chordata > Aves > Passeriformes > Formicariidae > Formicarius > Formicarius rufipectus. The sequence continues at coordinate 2,043,986 of VXAU01002171.1, forward strand.
ATTCATTATAAACAAAATCTGTCAAATCTTTTCACTAATAAGGGTGTAGATCTTATTACAGCCTCAGGACAGTAATAACTTATTCTCTGACATATTATGTGAATTTTATGTGCCTACTCTATAAAAAGTGCACAGTTTCCATAGCAATTTTGATACTTCTATGATACATGATGTGACAGCATGTACCATTTTTCCTTCCTCCATGATAAATTGTTCCCACCACTCACACCTTAGATTGCTGCTAGAAATCAGAATTTCATTTTGATGTCACTAAAAACTAATAATAATTAGGCTTAGATGTTTGCTCTGGCAAGAATGAGTTCTTTATTATTATTATGGCACAGCTTCATTACTTAGGTTAGCAATTTTGAAACCATAAATCAAGAATGGTAATATGAAGTCTCAGAATTGGTTTAGAAAATTTTTGGGATAATGCCAAACTTACAAGAGAAGGTTCCATATTAATGTTGAAAATTTGGGGGTGAGGAGTGGGTCATTTAAGGACGTATCTCTGAGTAGTGTTTCCACATACCTAAATACGAGGTGCCCTTGGTGACTAATGGCATCTCACTGCAGATGTAGAGACAGGTCTGAGGTTTGCTCTGTTGTGCAGCAGAACTCTTTTACCCTTAGATTTGGGTCCAGAAATGAAAGATTGTCTGATCACCTCAGCTGGGAAATTGAGACTGGTGGACTCAGTGCTCTCTGTTGCACCCCTTTGGATGCATTGATTGGAGCAGCAAACTGTGCTTCTGCTGCTGGCTGGGACTGGGCAGGCAGTGGTGGGATGCTCCAGTTAAGACTGGAGGGTCTTCTTTTTGGTGAAAAAGGCTCCAGAGAATGCCATGCTTTGTGCTTTACTCTCAGCCAAACCTCCCTGGTTTATCTCAAATGACAGTGATGTGCAGCACTGGAAATGTCAAGTTAGTTTTGTTTAGTGGGGTTTTAAAATGACTCTTTAATAATTTTTTAATATTTTTCAATTGTTCTTGCCATGAATTCATAAAAATTGTTTTCATGTCTGCCAGCTCATTGGGTTCTTGTGAAGGTTAATTCAGTTCCCCATGCTTCAATTTACTCATTTGAAATTTGATATTTGAATTACTCTCCTTAGAAGGGACTCTAAGTGTTAACTATCACATGTTTTTGAAGTTTCTATTAATGAATCAAAATATGTTTATCAGTAAACAAGTCATGTAAGCATTTTGCTAATAACTCATTAATTTTAATAAGGGAAAATTATATGAACAAATATTGAGACGTTGTTAATGTAAAGGCATTTTGGCAGAGAAAACTATTCAAAACATTTCAGCCTTATTTGTTCTGTATAGAAAAACATCACTTCTTGAATTTCAGTCTGGGGGACATTCTGAGTCACTTGATATCTCACTCGAAATGTATCACAGTGGACTCTCTTCCTGAGCATGAAAACTCACTGAACTGTCATTACAGCTGCTCATTTGGAAAAGACTTCTCTTTGAAAGCCTCTGGTAGCTGGGTGAGGATGGGTGACTCCAAGGGGGAACTTGGTAGGCTTGTAAAACCAGAGCCTCAGGCAAGAGGACATGGATATAATAGTACTTGTAAATATGGCTTACCTCAAAATTTGATACCATAATCATGCAGAAGTATCATCAAGTGTGTTTAACTGAATTTAGATCCCACTGTCTCCTGCAGTAGTTAAAATTAAGGTTATTTTGTTTCTAGGAGGAACATTTTATAAACTGAATAGACCATAGGTTGCCAGCCATGGCCACTGTTGCTTCACTCTTCATTACTTTGCCGTGTGCTTTCCAAGTTAGGTGTCAAAGTGGGAAGACATGAAACCACAGCAAGAGAGACACTCATGGCTAATGAATGTGGTCTTAACCTTTGAGAGCAGAGTTTATCATGCTTCTGTCATTCTTCTACCTATTTTACTGTTATTCTGCTCAGTGTATCATTGCATCAGATTTAAAGAGTGCTGAAAGCTCCATATTTTTCCCTGTGAGAAATGAACACTTTTTAAATTTGGTTTTGCTTTGTGAGGTGCTTTTATCTACATCATTTTTCTAACTGTAACACTTCCAACAGTGTGGAAAGTCAATTAGCAGTAGATGGCCAACCCCAAGGATGTCTGAATCCCAAAATCCTGTGTAGGACTGCAGTAGGACACCAAGGGTGATGAGACATCACGGAACCTACTGCGTGCAGGGCTCAATTTCTTGTTCTGTGCAGCAGACTTTACGCATGTTGGGTCAGTGTTTGTTTGCAATATATCAATTTAAGGGTAATATAGGATTTAGCTGAAAAATCTCACTTTTTGATTCTACTAATTTACACCGTATAGAAGGTACATCAATTTACAGGTTTAATGAACTGTTGTGTCAGAGTTCCACTGGTTTCTGTTAAATGTATTTTTAATGAAAGTTACTCATTCTACAGAAGTCTATGGATTCATTTGTAGGGCACTTTTGATTTATGTTGATTTTTCTGTGCCAAAAAGTGTTGTTCCATGGTGCATACCAGCAATACTGGTTTACATTCAGTTTTGTATTAAAAAGGAAAGAAGGTGATCATCTCTCTGGCTGATCTAGCTGTTAATGGTCTTGGTGTTACAAAAAGGTCTGTAACTAGAGTACAGTCTTATGATAGACTTACACTGGCTCCAATTTATGAGAACTAGAACAGGTGGAACCTGTCAGCATTATTATTGCTTTTATTATAGTTGCAAATAGTGTCTTTATTATTTTTCAATAGAATAAATGCTTCTAGCCAAACCAATTTAACATGACCTTGTTATTGCACAGCCCTAAATAACTAAATATATTTTGGGGTTTCAGCTACTGATATTTCAGTTTCTTGGTTGCCTGGAGAAAGCTGTTGAAAAGCTTGTCATTTCTCCAATAAACAAGAAAGGCTGTCTTTGGAAAGCCAGTCTACACATTATTTTAGAAAATGTCCCTTATTTCTTGTTCAGTTAATGTATCTTTGTGGGCCTGTGTTCTGGATGGTGCTATAATATGTATTAACTGTCTGGTTCTGATGATGCTGTGGGTTCAAGCTCTTGCTATTCCTGGAGGCTTTTCCATCGGGGCAGGGCAAGCCTGGGGGTGGTGGCCAGGAAAAGGACAGTGACAGAGGAAAGCACCTTCTGCCCTGAGCTGGCTCTTACCTGGCACAGCAGAGAGGCAGCCCTCTGACTGTCTGAGGTGCCACTGCCCTTGAGAAAGGATCTGGGAGAGGACTGAGAGAGCAGTTTGAGAGCACAGGAATTTAGGGGAGGAGGCTACACATGCAAAACAGGTTGTCTGGTTTATTCTCCTGGGAGCTGATAACCAGCTATTTCCCTGGATTCATTTGCCTTAGTTTTGGCTTGCATCAGAGCAGTACAAATCCTGGAAAAAGGCCCCGCTTCTGTTTCCTGTTCTTTCCTTTATGGGTGTGGCTTTTGCTGGGTCACTCTACCAATAGTTTGCTCAGTAAAATTCAGTGTGTCATCTCTTGGTAGCAAAAGCCCTTCACCTTTCCTTGTTTGTGTACTCTCTGCCAGCCTATGTGCTGCTGTGGTGGCAGCTCTGCTCCTTTACACTCTTTGCAAATGCAGTTTGAAAGAACAAGAAACTGTCTGGCAGCAGCTCATGTGGTCCGAGGAGAAACCTGCCCAGGCAGAGCTGAGTTGAAGCCTCTGTGGATTCCTGAGCATGGATTTGTTAAATAGAAAGGCACCACCTGTATGGGTGGTGTTGGGTTTTATCATTTTTCTTTCTCTGGGAGGAGGGATCTGGCTGAGGTGCAACAATCTGATCCTTTCTGACTTTCTGCTCTGTCTGCAGTTCTTGAATCTGCCCCTCGAATCGTTTGGTCAGAGCATGTGTAAACCAAGTGATTATTTAGCAGAGTTGTTAGACAGCTTGTTTATTATTTAATGGAGGTTTAATGACACATTCACTTCTTTTTTTTTTTTTCTTTTTTTTTTTTTTTTCCCCCCTCTATGTAAAATTCCAGCTTGGCAGGATCTTTCAAATTCAGCCAGGTGTTTGGATTTAAGTGGAAGTTGCTGAGAAGTTTTGGAGAAAAAGTACTTTGAACAAAAGAAGACCAATTTCATGGAAGTCAAACTGTTTACTGCATTCATTAGATTCAGATTTGCTTTAATACATAATTTCTATCTTCAAAGGGTTAGAAACCCAAGAATTCATTTTGTTTATAGGACTTTTATGGATTAGATACATCCACTTAATTATCTTGGTGGTTTTCAGTTCCATGTTACAATGAATTTTATCTGCAACTATTGTGAAATGACAAATCAGAAGTGACAAGTATTGATCAAATATTTTCAGCAATCAAATTTTTTCAAGCCAAGCTGAAATGTGAAAGCTGAAGAGTTTTTCTGGATCCTATCTCTTATCAATAAGTTTTTCTATGGAGAAAACTCTAAAGATTGCATTTTGTCTCTTTTTGATACAAATAATTGAAATTTGACTTTTTTGTAAAGTGAAATCAATACAAATACCTTACAAATCATTATAATATCATTGAGTTTGCTACACAAAACCCAAATTATATACATGTAGATCAGGGAATTTCACAGTAAAATCAAAACTAAACAAATAACTGTAAAGTAAGAGCCTGGTAGAGATCTCGCATAAACCAGCATGTTTCATTGACAAAGCAATATATTTGGTAGACAAAATAATATGTAACTCTAATGAGGTGTTTAAATTTCAGTCCATGTTTCACCTTGTAGTATTTCTATTTTATGAATGAACAGAACCATTAAATTAAAAATGAAATGAGGTGGTAAATCATTGAATCTGTTGTATGTGAAGTTGTCGTATGCCTCTGGATTTTTCTAAAAGGGGGGGAAAAAAAGCTTACAAAGCTGTTGTACAAGTGTTGCTTTCAGCTTGGCTATTTTCCATTTATTTAACTAAAGCCTCATTCCTTCTTTAAATTATGGTCTCTTGATAATTAATGACAAAAAGTTAAGCGCTCCAGCTAAACACAGTTCAGTTTAATGGTCAGGCGGCTCAGATTCATTGCTTTGTTAATACAGGTGCCTGCTGGTTCTCCAGAAATTTTTATTTTTTTTTGCCATGCACTTTGTTCAGGGGTTCTGGCTGGTTTAGAACTATCAGAAATTCCATTTCACAGTGTTTACTTATAAATAGCCTGTCAGTGTGTTGCTGTACTTGCAAAACTCCTGGCTGACACGGACAGTTTGCCATGTGCAAAACTATTCTTTAGGCTCTGGTTTCAGGAGTGAAAAGGCCACTCGTGTCCCTGCCAGGGCTTGTGTCCTCACCAGCCCATCCCACCAGCCCAGCCTCAGGGCCTCCCTGCCAACTGGGGACCTTAGCAGTTCTTTGTGGTTTTGAGGGCTGCACTGGCTTGGGGCTGATGTCAAGAAGTCTGTGGCCTTGTTTAATGCTGTGTCTGTTCAGGGGGAGCACTAAAATAGAAAATCCACACAATTCTTTTTGTAGTTATTGCATTGAGACCTTTAGGCTGCCTGATGTTCAGTATTCAGGTAAGGCATGGCATGGTAGAGGAAAATTCTTAAGGCTTAAGCTTAATAACTTGTTCTGTACCTATTTCCTCAGATACCACTGCTGTACTGATACTATAGTTCAGTTCCAGCACTTGAAAGATAATGTACTGGATCCTGTTACAGTGACAGGAAAAGGCAGTATGACATTTCTTTGGGTGACTGATGTTTTCTCTGGGCAAGTTGCCATAACTCTTTAGTAGTTGCCCTCCAACCTTCAAATCTGTATGTGTTGCTGGAATCTGTGTCTTCAAAACACCTCTTAAATCAGACATTCTGTCAAAGAACCAAGAAGTTAAATCAAGGAACACCTACTTCCTCCATGAAAAGTGATCATGCATCTTTGCAGTGGCCCTGGGTGAAAATCACTGTGAGAGAGGTGTATGTCCTAACAAGACTGTTATTGCACCTGGCTTAGTTCTGTCTTCCAGTTTAGCTCAGAGCTGCTCAGTGGCCCTCCAACAGGTCACACAAATCATTCCATCCAGGTGATTGTTCTTTTTCTGCTGTTAGAATAAAGACACGACAGTCCTGTACAGTTTTAGCTTCCATGACATTTAAAGGCTCCTTTAGGGTCAGCAGCCACAGAAATGAGAGTATTTTCGTATGCATTGTGGTGGCCCCAAAGTCTGCAGCTGGCACCTTTCAGTGAAACAGAAATAAATGCTACTGTCTGTCTTTGGAAAAATTTTGATGGGCATGAAAACCAAACCCCCTTTCTGCCTTAAATCCCAGTGGTCCCAACCCCTCCAAATAACAGTGGGTCAGTTCCTGATGGTACAGACTGTGCAGTGAGGTGAATAATATTTGAAATAGCAACTTCCTGAGAAACTTCAGACCTAATGGGGATGCTCTGATCTTCAATGTGTTTCTTGTTTTTCTGTCAAATCAACTGCACTAATAGAAGGTATTACCTCTCCCTCAGCTCTTGAACACTAATGGTTTCTCTGTCTCTGACACATGTAGCTATTGGAAGTGATTAAACATGTGGTAAGAATTTGAGTGGTTTAATTTTCACATTTGAGGGTGTGTGCTTGAAGCTTTCCAAAGTTCACAGATTTTTTTGTGCTCCCTTTCTCTGAGCAGCAAGGCCTGAGTTTTCATGTTCAACATTCTCATTTTGATGTCCAAATCGTGTAAGAGAACTGACTTTGCCTCTGAGACTTAGGCTCCTCAAAGTGCCTAAGGCAGACACTCTGGGAAACTTGAGCCTGAAACAATAAATCTTTAGTGACACAGAGACACCCATCAGTAACTTTGCATTGTGTACTCAGTCATAAAACTGTATGTTGGCTACCTAAGGCATGGTGGTTTTGTTCTTTCTTTTCCTGATTGCATGATCTGTGCACTTGGCTGTCACAGAAAGAACTTCAAATATGCACATGCTAAATGATATAGCCTGTTCAAATACATTGCAGAGAGAATTGTGTAACTTACTTGCACTTTGTAACTAGACAGTCTTTGGAGAGAGAATAATTTGCTGAAAGAAAGAATTTTGAGCGTCAAAGTCAGGAAAGGCTCTCCTGCAAGAGAGTTTATGAACAGAAAATGACAAGTTGTGTTGCAAATCCTCCAAGCTTTTGTTTAATATGAAAAAAATGTTGGTTGTTCTGAGCTGTTATACTTACGATTCTGATTTCTGGCAGCTGTGTACCCTTGGCACGTTCCTCAAAGGCTTAAAGTCTGGCAACCTCCTGATCAGAAGTCATGAAAAGCACAAACAATGAAATAGTTAATCGATTTCCAAATTTAGACTGGCTTCTTAATTTTTAACATCCATGTTCTTTTCCAGTGAGCATACTGCAAATATAATATGCTGTGGTGTTTGTGCCCCTACAACTGATGTACAGTTGTGTGGTTCTCAGCACAGACAGGGCTCGAGGCTGTGCTGTGGAAGGAACATGCCTGTCTCCTGCACCACCAAGTTCTGTCTCTGAGATGTGGCCTGGATTTGCCAAAAGGGGATGCTGAGTTACCTTGTCCTGATCGTTTTTCCATTAGAGGTCACTTGCAGCCTTTTTTTCCTCCACTGTTTGAAAAATGCTTTGTGAGTCTGTGAAGAACCTCCAAAATTAATAATAATGAGGTAAAAATAAAAAGAACAAAATGAGCTGGTTACTCTGATGGTTGTTGTGAATTTGAGACCCACTTGGTACCAGCAAAACAAACCCATTGCCTTCTGCCTATCTGAAAGAAAAATGTCCTTTATAAAACAAAAAATTAAAAAAAAAATTGACCTCATGAAATTTTACACTGTTGAAATATGAAAGTGTGGGAACTTCTCAGCTGGAACAGTTACTACATTCTTCATGCTTGTCTATTTTTTTTTTTTCCTCAGACAACTTTAAAGAGTTCTTTTTGATTTGGGTAGGTTCTTTAAGGAAGCCTGTTCAAAACTCATCCAGAATCCATTGACTCACTTAAAGGAGGAGAGGGGAAGGAAAAGTGTTTTTCAGTGAAGGATAAAACCCTATCCCAAGTATTATGACCACTTTTTCTATTATAATATAACATGGCATAAGAATAGTGTGAAACTGTGCACTTGCTCTATGAGGAGCTGCATGTACTCTTACTTGGGTAGTCCTTGTTTTGAAAGGAAAATGGATGTAGAGGAACAGGAGGAAAAGAGGGATTACCCAGGGAAGGGCACAGATATCCAGCGATTTAGGATTGCAGCAGGAATTTGTGCCGGGGCTGGCAAGGGACACAACTGGGAGAGCTCATTTGAACTGACTGAAGAGAGATCCTGTGCCCCTTAGTGTCATGCTCAGCAGCAAACTGCTGGGAAAGGCTTTGGCTGGTAGTTTGCAGCATTATGTTCAGTTTCCTCTGTTTTATTAGTTCATGTGTCATCAACACTGTGTTGGTCCCAAACACCAAGTGCGGCCCTGTTCCATCCCAAACAGCCTCAGGACTATTTGTGAACCTCAGCTTGTCTTTGCAGGAAGCAGAGTTCTGGGGTAATACTCCTGGGCCGTGGGGACAAAGAACTGCAGCACAGTTGAAAATGCAGGGTTGGTTTGGGGGGGGAATAACAAAAGAGAACCAAAAACAACAACAAAAAAATTAAACTATGAACAGTCTTTTAAATTGTGTCCTAAAACTAGCTTTGTGAAGCATGTGGGGCTTTCTTGGTAGATTACTGTTATTCTATTTCATAGCCTAAAACCACTCGTTTATTTCCTGAGCCTCCTTGCAGAAATGAATTAGAGGAAAAGGTGAAATAGGATGGGGAATTTAGACCTGTGAAAGAGTTATTATACACAATCTGGGTATTTTTTGGTGTTCTTTTTCATTCTTTTCCACTTATAATGTGATCACATTTCTATCTCTCCAGCTGATTAATCCAATTTCATTAGAAACTTGGTTTGCTAAAGCCTGTTTCCCTTTCACCTCACCTTTGACGCTTCTACTTGATATAATTCATTTACACATTTGACTGTTTATTTCCTTCTTTGTCCTTTACTTGTCTGCATTTCGTTCTCTTGCTGACTCCAAACAGGGCCCATTTTTCCCCACAAGGTCTATATCAGTACAGTGCCACCGGTGCAAGACATTGCAGTGATGTATTGCACCTATACATCATCAGAGCAACAGGCTTTTGATAAACAGCTTTCTAATACATCATTAGATCATCACTGATGGCACTTTGATGATGTATTATATTAGTACATCATCAGAGCACTGTCATTCCAGTGATGTATTTATAAACAGATGGTGCTGTCATGCAAGAAAGAAGGGAATGCAGGAGAGAACATTTCACTCCGCTATGGTACAAAATGTGTCCCCACCACTCTTTGAATGAGATTAAAGGAAACACCCTGTGGGGGCATAATTGTTTCATCAGGGATTTGTCTCAGAGGCCTTTGACTTCTCTAGCCAGTACCTGGGAGGCAGGCAGGTGACCTTTCTTGGCCAGGAGCACACAAAGCTCTTTGACACCTATTTTCATATTCATTGACACTTAGGTGTAAAGTCAGGTTGATTTATCATTTTACTTAGTTGCATGTTTGCATTTATAATCAAAATAAATTTTAATTTTTGTAGACTTAAGTGGTATTTCTATTGTAGGGTACTGTGCTCAAACACTCCAGTGAGGAGGCCCCAGCAGCAGAGGACACAGGTGGCCCACAGCTGGGTACTGGTGACTCCAGAGACTCACTTCCTCTGGAATAAGGGCAAAAGCTTTTATGTACCAAAAAGATGATGTAAATTGTTTGAATTCTGAGAGATAGACATTTTTCTGTGTAGTTTTATAACTGCTGAGATGATTTGAATTTACAGTCAAGGTCAAACTATTTTGTATTGTTGGGTCTGTAGATTGTCGGATAAAGTACTTTGTTATTTCCCCTAAATTATTAGGATCATCAACACGGTTTTTTGCTGCTTTTGTGCAACTGTTGCTCAAGTTCTGAATAGTGTTACTTAACTGCTTTTGCTGAGATCTCTCTTCATGTCTCTTTTTCAGGTTAAGAGCCCAAGACAAAGATTGTGCGATTTGGACACTTCATCCGGAGGTTCACACCAGGGATGACAAACTCCAGACTCTTCCAGCCTTGGTCCAACACCATCAGGTAGGCCAGTCTTAAGCCATGATGCATTTACAGAGCTGTGATTTGGGATAACTGTGGTGAGACATGACCGAAGTTCTTATCTGATGTTATTGTTGAACTTCTGTTATGGACACTTGATTTACTTGATTTTAGGAAGATATTTTCCAAGATACTCAGCAAGATTAGTCATCAAAATGAAAATTGTGACCCCGCCAAAGATACATTTGCAAATGTAGTTTATGCCTGTGTGCTCGCATATATATATATGAAGCATTATCACGAAAACATTCCAAATATCTGGCTGTATTGACCTGTTACAGGTCAAGAGCTGACAGGGAGTGAGATTGGCTTTCCCAGTTTCCTTAATCCTGTATATCCAGACTCAAAACTTACTGTGCAAGGGACTCCAAGGTCAAACAGAGGTTCATTTTGCACATATGGAAATTTGTCATGTAGAATTCTAGAAAAACTGCAAATGAATGGAGATGAATTTGTCCTTTCTCAGAGGACATTCCATCAGAATTGCATACATAGCAATGGGCACATAAGGGAAAATGTACACATTCATTTCAGCCAAAGTTCATCACAAGGAACATAAGCAAGGGATGCTGCCAAGTCAGGCCCAGAGCCAGCACAGTGTAGTACCCAGCTGAAACTTTACAAATGTCAATGTAAGGCTAATTCCCTCCTTTGCATTGTTTGCCTTCGGTAATTATTGTTCTCATTCTCATATTTCATACACCTTGTGAAGTCACAGAACAGAAATAATTTCAAGCCAATTAATTTTGTAACTTAAATACATGAGACAGAAATTAGGGAAGAAGGTGATACTGTTATATTAATTCTACAGATGGCAAACTGAGCACAAAGAAATACAGTATTTTCCCTGAGGTCCTTGTGTCTGTAGTAGACATCAGGCACAGAGATGAGAAGACCTGATACGCAAATCTTGAGTGTTTGGTTCTCATGTCTCTGCTAGAATTCCATCATGCTGTTTGGCACAAGCAGGGGGTGTAGATAGAGGGAATTAAAAACAAATCCGAGTTGTACTGCAGCTGTACTTAATACAAGAGTCTGACCTGGGCAACACTAAAGCACTGAAGGTCTGCAGGGGCTCCTCAAATTTTGTCCTCTGAGGAAGACCTCGAGCCCAGTGCAGTGGCTCTTGAGGGACAGCTCAGTATGCCTAAAGATTGCATAACTTTCTTCCCAAGAGGTGCTGTTCTGTGCTCTTCAGGGTTTCAAACATCAGGATATGAGAGAGGTAAAATAGTGTTCAGTGGAGGTGGTGGATCTTACTTTTCGGGGATGTGCTGGGTGGACAGAAAATGCTGGAAACAGATGAGTCTCATGGAATTCTCTGAAACTTGGCATTTGGAGAAGAGTAGCTTGGCAGTCACTGTTTAGCAGTATTTTGTTCTTGGAGAAGGAACAAAGCTAGTGCCAAAACTGTTTATATTGTACAGTGGGGTGTTCTTGAACTTAGCACTTTTTTTTTTTTTTTTTTTTTTTTTTCTTGGCGGTTTGTCAACCANTTTACTGTGGGATTGTAAACAACCTCTCTTGCCACTGGGGAGCATTTCCCACGTGCAAAGCATCTCAAGTTGAACTCTGGTCCACGAGCTGCTGGGTGATTATCCAAAGAGTGCAGCAGGGTCTGCATTTGCCTGAGCTCTTTCTGTGTAACACGCTACAGTAGCGATGGCATTTCTAAGAAGAGCAGGCAGGGTCATCTGAGTCATAGCAGCAACCTGGTTAGGTGGTTTTGATAACACTGAGGGGGTTTTTAGGTCTGCAAGGAGTGTGGGGAAGGTTGTCTGTAAATCTTCCAAAAGTCAGGTTTAGCAGAGTGTTATGACAGTTATTGTAACAAAGGGGAATAACATGATGTAGTAGAAACAGGTTCCTTTCGGGAGGAAATGGTCTTAATGCTAAAAAAAGGGTCTTGTAGGTCACTCAATTTTATTTTTACCCCTATTATAGATAATGTGGTTGTATGTTTTAATATACACATTAGCATATTAAAACCAAACTTTCCTCAGTCAAAATAGAAATTGCTGTAAAAATATGAATTTGGCTGGGGGTTTTTTGTGGGGTTTTTTGTGGTTTTTTTTGTTTGTTTTGTTTTTTTTTTTTTTAAACTGGAAATAGGGAAATGTTTTCTTTACTAATGATCAATCCCCCTGTTTTATACAGTAGGTAGATGAAAACAAATCTGAAATTCCATTCATGCTTTTAAAATTCCATTTTACTTGTCATCTGCTTCTTTAGGACACAGTCCGTCTGCTGTAATCAAAGATAAACATATAACTAAATCAGTTTCAAGGAGTTGATGAGAATAGGAGCATAAAATAGTGCTTGAATGTGTATTTGCTCTGAAGACAAAATTATAAACAGGATGAGTTCTTCTTCTAAGTGGACAGTGGCAGTGTTCTCTGGTGGTCAGAAGTAGACTAGGTCATGTAGACAGAAGAGAGCAGACCATGAGATGGAAGCATTTCTCTTGACTTGGCATTTTGGAACTTAGATTTGTGATGTTGTGTCCAGTTTTGGACCTCCAGTATGAGATGTTGGTGGACGGGATCAAGCTGAGATGGGCCCCAGAGAGTGAGGGGCTGGAAGGGAGAGAAGCCAAGAGAAAGAGGCTTTGCTGAGAACTCTTAAAGGTGACTTAAAACTTGGAGCTGTAGCCATTCCCTGGAGTTTTCTTCTTGGATAAATCAGCCATAATTCACTCAAAAGAGTATTCTTTCCAAATGTTATATTGATTGATATGACCTAACATTTTGTACTCATTTGAAATGTGAAGCCTTCCTTTTCAGAACTGTGAGATTTAAATGCAAAAGACCAAAAGTTTTTGACAGGTGGGCAATAGGAAAGTAGCTGCAAAATGGGTGTCTGAGGTTACATGTGGAAAGATTAAAAAGATCTTTTCATTTCAAGTATGCAGAAAAATCTTGGCTGTTTGGAGCCAATACTAGTTATGAGTAAAATAAAAGAATTTGTCATTCTCAACTTGTCTCATTTGGGTTTTATCCTACGTAACATAAAGCTTAATTCTTCAGTCTTTCAGGAATTATTTTTCCACATTGATCCTGGTCAAGGAAATTAACTCCTTTCTGGTCTTTTATTTTAAAAGCAAAATGAAAGTGTTGGAGACCTTAAGTATTTTTTCAGATACTAAAGAGCATTTATATCAATGTAAGAATAAAGGAATAGGTCTGAAATGTTGGTCAGTCAACTGTGTGTGTCGGAATTATTAGTGAAAATGGAAATCATGCGGTTTGTTACTGCAAATGGGACAAAGGGAAATCATGCTTTCTGTCAGGAATGTGAAATGAGATTGATACTGGGTAGTGTTCCATTATTTCAAGATGCCAACAGTTTTGACATCCAATTGCAATTACTGGAGATAGTGGCTCAGCAAATTGAGAAGGAAATTAGGTTTGATCGCCTGAGAGAGAGCACCATAAAGAGCCCTCCCTCCCTCTCTTGGAAGCTATGCAGATTCACCAGTGAGCCTTTTCCTCAAGAAAGGGCAGGGAGGGGGGAAAAAAAAACTCATCATCAATCAGAGAATTCTCAGGCACTGTGGAAATGAAGGTGAGTTCATCACCTCCCTACAAATAATGTTGATAAACGCTTTATTATGTCCTGCTGTTCCATGTCATGTCTAATTTTCAGGTAAGGCCAGGTCCATGCTTGCTTCTTGTGTCTTGCCAACATGCTTTGTCAACTCAAACAGTAACATCTAAGTTTTAATTCTACCATAGAAACCACACTCTTGATGAATCGCTTCCTCTTACTGACATCTGAAAGTTTTACATAGTTGCTGTATCTTTACAGTTGACTGGAAAACTTCCTTTTCAGAAATTTCTTTGGAGGGGAAATTGGAGGTTTTTCCGTGGTTGAATTGGAGCAAATAAAGATGATATACATGGCGAGATAGATACATTCTTAAATACTCAAAATTACCTCATGTAACTGGAGCCTATTACTTTGCAATTGGTCTGCAAAACTTCTGAAAGGAATAAAAGGAATTCTCTTTACATCTTTCATGTAATATCCTCAAAGATATTTTAATTGTTTTGCTACTGACAATGACAAAAATAAATGTAAAGACAGAATCTAATGATTGACACGGGGACTGGGAAAGACCCTGCATGCCAGATAGCAAAGATGAAACAGATGCCATCTTTTCTGGGCCAGCTGAATTTAACACTCATTAGTATGCATTTAGGGAGGTTATTTTCTCAGACTCACAAAAGTCTACCATGCTGCCAACAAAAATAATAATCACTGAGTTGTCCAAACAGAGAAAAATACAGTATTAGAAGCATAAAAGCACATTGTTGCCTAGTTGCATCAGAACTGCTGCTGTTGTCGTTCTGTGACTCCTATAATTTGCTAGACAGTTTATATGCAAACACATTTTTGTATGGTGTTTTAAAGACTGAATTTCATGTTGTCTTTTGCACATTAGTGCTGATGGTCAGCACCTTCTCTGTCTGACAGTGTGCAGGGATGTATATGGTTAGCACACAAGTTTCATGGCTGTTCATTTCATGCCAGGATTTATACACTAGCTTGATTTTTTTCATAACTGAGCAGAGGATCTAAACTGTGTAGAACTGACTTTCCCCGCCTCAGACCACTGAGGTACTCTCTGAAGTTTCCAAAATTTCTTGGAATGTGGTGAACCTCCCCTGAGAGTCAGGTTTGTAATGGCCAAATTGCATCTCATTTCACTTCTGCCATGCACTGTTAATTATGGCTTCACAAGCCCAGCCTTTCCTCAGTGTGACAGAGGATTTTAAAAGCTTATGCAATTCAACAGCCATACAGCAATTAGTTCATACAACAGTTCAGGAGAATAATATTTATTAAGTTGGAGAAAATACAGTGATTGCAATCCAAGTAATTGTTATAGAAAGCATGGAAAGCCTCAGTGGTGAGGAGCTCCTGTGTCCCTGCCCTCAGAGATGGACCTCACCAGCCTGGAACAAATTTGCTTTCTCAAGTGTTCTCCCTGAGAAGTGAAAGCAAAACAAAACAAACGAAAAAACCAACCAAACAAAAAAAACACCTCCCCAGTGTTGTGGGCTTTCTCTTCACAAGGTGGAACCAGCAGCAACAGCACTTGGGCTTTACATGACATGGAGCAGACACGTGTAGTGATGTTGTCAGGTGAATGCAGCACCTTGTAGTGCTGGAACCAGGGCAGTTAATCTGTTCTCCAACATCCTGGATATTCTTGGAAGTGTGTGCCTCTGGTCACTCCCCAGTGTTACAGAAATACCTGTCTAAGGAAAGGAATGGGCTTTAAGTGTTATTGGGGGTAATAGGTCATCATTCCAGCAGAAAACTTTGTGGTCATAGAGGGCATCAAAGTGTGAGGGGGTTTTGCTGCAGCACTTATGTAAACTCCAGGGGCCATTATTCTTGAGGAATATTCTAATTCATTGCAGCTTTGACACCAGCTGAACTCTCCTGTCACTGTGGTTGTGGGGTACCTCACAGGTGCTTGGAAACCTGGGGGCAGTTTGGGGATGAATTTTGGGGATGACTCTGCAGTCAGTGCCCTTCTTTGTTCTTCAGACAGTGTATTTTTCTGTGAGGAGTTAAACTTGGAGTTCTGAGGCAGCAGGCTGCTGTGGGGGGAGGTGGAGGCAGGAATTTCATCTGCTCCAGCGGTGAGAGCAGGCAGTGAAATTTGCTGAATGGACTCAGCAATAGCAGCTTTTTGTCATTCCAAGGCTGTGAGAAGGTTTTATTTGTCTTGGGAAGGAATTATGCTCAGTAGAGGGATTGTGCAGTGTACCCTGCCACTTTCAGACTCTGTGTCACTGCAGAAGGGGACAACTGCAGGTAATGCTGACAAAAACTGGTGCTTTTTTCGTCACAGGAATTACATTAATCCCTTATAGGTACCAGAATGTGAGGTAATTGACCAACACAATAATGACATGAAAAATTAATTCTGAAATACAAGATTTAAAGTATCGCTGAAGTTATAATCAAATATGGACATGGGGAGAAAGTTTATTCCAATACCTTAGGTATTCTGTGTTCTTACAAAGGTGATTTAGCCTGTCTTTCCAGGATATAATATTCTGACCAAATGCTTGTGGAGAAATCAAAAATTGCTGTAATTTGTGGTTTCAGCACAATCCAAAAACTGCAGGGGATGATCTGTTACATGTATGTACAAGACTCAGCTCTTGATGCTGTGGCAGAGTAACATCTGCTTCTTGACCTTTATTGACTTCTTTGAGTCAGGGAGTTCCCTTTGTAACCTTTTTCCATTTATCTGCCTGTCCACTGCAGTGCTTTTCTGAAGGACCAAGGGAGTTAGTGTTAAATGCCTCCCAAAAAGCCATGGATAATCAGAATAAAGGGGGATTTTCACCATTTTTAGGTAAAGGAGGAGAGACTTGCAAATGGGTATTTTTTGGTTTTTTTGGGTTCTGTGTTTTTGTTTTTGTGGGTTTTTTTGTTTGTTTTGGGTTTTTTTGTTGGTTTTTTGTTTGTTGTTTGTTTTTGGTTTTTTTTAGTTTCTCAATATAGGGTCTACTCTGCTTAAAGAAAATTTTCAGAATCTTACTAGGTAACACTTACACAGATTACCTCAAAAGGTCTCTTTTGGAGATGTCTCAGTGCACCTTATATATATATTTTATATACAAGGGTACCAAAACTGGTTTCTTAAATAAATTCAAAGCCTCTTTCTATGTAAAAATTAAGATACTAATTGTATGCTAAATTCCTCAATACAAAATTTTGTTTCAAAATCTGTTTTCTTTCATTTATTTCCAGGTTATGGAAATTTAGGGTTACGTGGTTCTCTCTGGTGGTCTTTTTTTGTTTGCTTATTTAGGGAAAAATTACGTGAGCACTTCCAAAACACCCAGGCCATTGAAAGAAATACATATTGATTTATTATGAAATTGAATGGACTACAATGTACAGGTGATATACAGAGACAAGAAAATTGATACCTCAGCATTCTGATTGGCTACAGATGAGGTAATAGTGCATTATTTAGTGATAATTGTTTTATTATGGTGTTTACAAGGAGACAAATGGTATGGGAATCGATACACAGGGAGGCCACAAAACAAGTTGCTTATTGATTCACAAGCTGTTTGTATCAAAGTTTGCTGCTCAGAAGAGAAAACAAACCCAATATACTCCAGGGTGTATTCACAAGGATAATAGCACAAAAGCATGGAGTCTGAATTTGCATTCTAAATTGGCTCAACTCTGAAATATTAGTTTCTCTTTAAAATATTGAATCAAGACACTCATATTGAGCAGTGGAAAGCAATTCAGAGCACACCTTTGTCGGCTGCTGACTTTGATCAGCCATCAGGCTGTGGGGTTCTGTACACACATTTCTCTTCCCTCATTTCCTGAAGTTGTCTCAGAAGAATACTTTGTCATTAGCACTATAATATGTTAAAGTTTTAAGCACCTTGCTAAACAGATATGCTTTTTTGGAGATTGCAGATCTTTAAAATCTTGTGAAGTCAGACTAGTAGACACATTCTTCCAAGTGGTAGAATATTAAAGAGCAGAAAATGTTTGACCAACATAAGCACAGAGCAGGCCCAGATGAGCTCTTTGGTCTCACACACACTACTTCCCCTAATTTCAAAGATACTGGAATATTCTACCATTGTAACATCACTGGGTTTCTGATTTTGCAGATCAGTGTCTTTAAGAATTCATATCCACAGACAAGTCACTGAAGCTTAATCAATCACTGTCCATCTGCTGAACACACAAAACCCCATTTACAAGGTGCTGCAATTTAGCTCATGTGTTGGCAACCCTTAGAAAAGAGCTTCAGCAATGTCTGTTTAACTTGCAACTGAGATTAAAATAGGCAAGGCAGAAATAGGTATTGAGCTTGAGTGGAGCGATGCAGCGAATCACCTGAGCTCAGCAAAGTGTTGGACTCTTCGTGGCTTAATAGCACGCTAGAAAATCCCCAGTCCCTCTTCTCTCCAAAGTCATATCACATTCTACATTGAAGGGAAAGTTTCTGTAAAATTAAGCCACCTGAAAGAGGAAAAGCGTTAAATGACATTTTGTACCTGAGTGCTTCTGGTAGAATGGAAGTGTTTTTATTCTGAGCTAAGGACTAGTTGTGCTTCTTTGATGTCTGAGTTTTTCCTTTCATAAGAATTGCTCATACATTTGAGGGCCTTTACAATGAGATGTTTGCTTATGCTCAACAGCAGTGTTGAGGGGGGGAAGGGAAGACTTAGACATTCTTATAGTGCCTGTATTGGTTTGGGTTTTATTGGTTTGGGGTTTTTTTACATACACTCAAGACTAGTAGAATAATTCCAACTTTGTCCTTCCTTGTGAAAAATCAAATGTTATATATTAATTTTGGTTTACTTTACTTCAGCATTTTATTTTTGTTTTATTTAAATCTACATGAGCAATGCTGCACCAGTGCTAAAGACTTTTTTTGGTATGTCTAGACCAATTTGCAGGAAAATATAACCCAATTAGGAAAAGTTTTCTAACAGTCTAAGGAATCTAAATTTTAGCTCATAAACAGTCTTCCACTACCCGGTCTTGGGAAAAATTACTGTTTTCATGGAACAAAGGGAGTAATAGTAGAATGTACTGGGCAAGGAGCTATAGGATTAAACATATTTTTAAAAGGGGGGGGGAAGTATCTAATGCCATGTCCTTTGTAACACTAGTCACAGTCAGATTTTCTCTAGTCTCTTGTCCGTCTACTTCAAATCCAGTATTCCCTCCATAACAGATCACACAGCCTGCCTATTCCTCTTCCCCTTGGAATTTCAGAAGTGTTGGAAGTCTTGACTGTCTTCTGTAGTGGAGCTTCTCCTCGTCTGCACTTGTGCTTTTTTTCTCTTCCTGCAATTCTAATTTAGAGTCTCTTTTGGAGAAAACAATTAACAATAACTTGAACAGAGCCTGAGCATTTACTGATATTTAAACACCTTTTTATATGTTTTTTAGTAAGAGGAGTGGCTTTGGCATAATTCTCAGTTGTTTTCCAAATCCAAAACTATTAAGTCAGTCTAGCAGATAGTTGCCCTTTATCTTTAAATCAGCTTTATTTCCTCAACATCACTGTTTCTTAAAGTCATGAATCTGTCCATTCTGTGACCAGGACAGGCTGCACATTTTTCTCCCCAGCAGCTTGTGATGTGCCATGAGTCTCCTCCACGCCCTGTAAATGAACGGCTGCTGTCTCTGGCTCAGGCTGCCCAGCAGCCCACACACGGTGTCTGTGGAGAACAGCTGCTCCACCAGGGATAGCCTTCAGCACCTGGGGCAACAAGGATCACACATGTAGCTCTTTGGGGCTCCTGGCAGGTGGGAAGACCCACTTTGGACCCAAGCAAGGGGTGTGTGCTGAAAGCCAACTGCTGCTTGCTGAGAAGGGACGTTAGAGGGAACACGTGTTTGTGTGTTTTGTTTGCAGTCAAAGGCATTGGAGAGGGTGAGTCACAAAGGTTCAGCTAATAAACTCTCTTTATGGGATCAGAAAATGACGCAGTGGTTGAGGTTGGTTGGAGCACCTGGAAACCCTCTAGCCCAACCCCCCTGCTCAAAGCAGGGTCAGATGGGGCAGGCTATGTAAGGCAGTGACAAAATGAGCTCTTCCAGTGGCTTTCAGGTGTTCCCCACCCTGGCCAAAAACTGAACATGAAAAAGAGAATAATGCCATTCTATATGACAGTTAGGTGGAAATATCTGTCTGTGCACTAGTTAATAGGACATTTAAATAAATTTGGGTTTGTTTACTTCATATTTTGGACTGATCTCAACACATTTCAGAGTCTAACGTTGTCCCTTTTTCTAATCACCTTGTTTCATTAAGTGATGGCAGTAGCACTTTGCTTGAACCACTTGATATTCCAGTGTATCACATGGTGTTCAGAGATGCAACCATTCAGAAATACATCCATAACGTGAATACATTATTATTTATTTCTAAGTCATTAAGCATGATGTGATTTTTATGTAGGTTTACAGATACATCAGTAAGTAGTAATGACTTTTATCTCATTTGAATGTGTGCATGTAAAGCTTTTGGGGGGCATCAAGCTTCTCTAACCATGATGAACTTATATTTTTAGCAGATGAGAAAATCAGAGGAAAATTTCTGAGACCTGTCAATCACAAATAAATGTTTCATGAAAACTCCTAGGATAACAGTCAATCAGTAACAATTTATAACTAGACTCAGTGACTAGTCTCATTTGGCAAATTTGTGGTCATGTTCGATACTCATTCCTTTGTCTCTCGGATTTTTTTGGTGCTATGTTTCAGCTTCTAAAGATTAATTTGCAGTCTCTATAATTCTTAACATTTCATATACTTGAAGTGACAGACAGAATTCTTCTGAGAGTCTATGTGGTATTCATTTAAAAATCCACTGAACTGGGACTCGGTTATAGTTTCTTCATACATTTTTCTCAGAGGTGCTCTATTATATGTTGGTCTGGTTTAATCAGTGTGTTGCTTGGAATTGCTGCTGACTAAGGCATCATATGCAAGTGTGGCAAAGAACTACCTTTATAAACTGGATATTTTTTAAACAGCAGTCCTAAATTTATCTTTCTAAGTTCCCTGTATTCTCTTTGTCTTAAATGCCACACTTGAAATTCTTTCTCTATTCTCTGCTGCCCAATACAAACTCTGAAGCAAATAGTGATTATATTAAGTACAGCAATTATTGTCTTTCCCTCAGGAATTCAAGCACTCCCTTTATGGTAACCTCCAAAGCAGTGAAAACTTAATATGAAATTCTTGAGAACACTGAAAAAGCAGCACAATATGCACTGTCTCAATCTCTTGGATCAGACCCTACTTCCTTTCCAGTTATTGTAGGACTGCAGCTATTTTTCGAGATTAATTTTTGAATAAACTGTAATAATTTGCAAGTTACATGAATCTGTAGGTAAAAATAGAAATATCTGGGGGAATTCCTAAGTATGGTCTCAAAATGGAATAATATTTGATGCTGAATTGAATTATCCCAAAGCCTGTATATAAGCCTATGTCTTTGTATAGCTGTGCCTGCCCAGATTCATGTGTGTGCCTGCATGTGTGTTGGCCTCCCAGCAGGTACATTTGAGTTATGCTCACACCAAGGTTTCTAAGACATGGTCCTTTTTTATATCCAGACCAGCCTCTCTCTTTTATGCCCAGCAAGCTGTGAGCTGCATCAATTGCAGCAAGATCTTTCCCAGAGAATTGCACTGATTTCAGCAGCAGCAGAACTCTCAGTATTTTAGTGCTGTGCCCTCTGACAGGGAAGGAGAGCGGAGGAGAAGCCATGGCTGAAATGCATTTGCAGGGGCTCTTTTGTCACCTCTATGGCACAAATGTCAATTCCAGCCATTTTTTGCCTGCTGGAAATCTGGTCTCTGATTATACTGCTTGCCCAAATACTTTTACAAAATGGGCAATGTTTCTGATTTTCTGATTTAAATTAAAATTTCCTTTCCCTGCAGTTTTTATTGCAAGCAGAATATAGGGTGCTTGGAGCAGAGCTATAGAGAGGACCCCCCCTCCAATGTTTTATGCATGCTGATGCCTTGCACAAGGCAGAAACAAGTAACTTAAACAATACAATAAATTTTACTGAGACATGGATACAGGCCTTTTCTGGCTTGTCTATAAAGTGAAAAATATGGAATGATTTGCTTCCCCTTTAAGGAGGTTATTAGCTTGCTTGTATCTACCAGAGGAATAGAGGTGCACACAGTCTCCCATTATTCACCGGGTTTTTAATCTTGATCCCTGGCTCCTGCGATAAGTTATTGCTGGGGACTGGAATTGCTTGGGGAGTGATGCAGGTGCCTGAGGGCCAGCAAGTGGCTCTGTTATGAGAACTGGCTCTAATGATTAATGGTAGGATGCAGTGCACTACTGCTGACTTCACTGGGAAATACAACATTGTTAATTTTATCATTATAAACTCCCAGCACTGCAAGAGAATGTGTCTGCCTCCAGGATGGTGAATTTGATAAGAAGGCTTTTCTGATAAGATATCTCGTACTCCCAGGGAAAAGCATTCATGTTTAATCAGGGAGTATTTAACTTGCAATCCAAATGTTACCAAGTAATATGTACAGGTCATTTTAAATTTGTGCTCTACAGTTCAGGTCACAACATTATAAATGAGTTTGTATACACACTGAAGAAAGAATCAATATAGCACTGCTCTTTACAAAGACTGTCATAAGCCTGAGAAACTAAATATTTTTTCAGTGGAAAAGGGGACAGACTTTTTAATGACTAGTAATACTATAGACAGATAAATACACATGTAGAGCACAGCAACCATTCTGTAAAATACTCTGCAGCTCCCACTCTTGCTGGTGGCAGTGCCTGTGATCTCAAAGCAAACCACTGAGGACAAGAGGGATTGCATCCTCTCCCTACTGATCATGAGAAACAAGTCCTAAGACTAGCATGCAGTATTGAGGTATGACAAGATGACAGTCGTTAGTAAGCCAGTTCCCTCTTTAGGTGTTTGTGGGATCAGCACGTGCCCTGCTGGCTTTCGGGGGGGCACAGTTAATTCCCTTCCCAGTAGCTTGCATGGTGAGGAAAGCGGTGCTGGTAACACACTCGTGTTTCAGTTGTTGCTGAGCACACCTTACACAGCCTCAAGGCCTCTTTTGGTTCTTATGATATCCCAACAGTGGGGAGGCTGGGGAGACACAGCTGGAACAGCTGACCAAAGGAACATCCCATGAGGTAGGACTGTGCACGGCAATAGATGCCACAGGGAAGGAGGAGAAAGGGGTGTATTTCCCCAGTGTGAAATGCCTCTTCCCTCTGGGTAAATAATTTATATGGAGGATTTTGTATAGTCTTAGCTCTGCCTCAGCACACTTGTTGCTCCATTGTCTCTCTTCTTTGCGGTACCTTCACCCAGTCCAGGTCTGTGCTTGTCCTTGCCTCCATCTCCCACACTCCTCCCCCAGTCTCATACCCTCCTGTCTATGCTTTTGTTTCCGAAAGCTGTTGAATTGTCAGTATTTTGTTCATTCTGTTTGTGTGTTGCATGCGTCTCTCCTGTGTATGGGTTATTTTCTCAAGAATTAAAAGTCTTCAGGCTGTTTGAACAGTGCCTGGAACAGTTTGGCTGTTATTTTGGAGCTACTCAGGTCATGATAATACATATGATGAAGACTTGACTTTGTCAAATTTCCATGGAGGTATAAAGAAAATTTTGAAATAGCAGGTAACTTTGTATTTTCATGAGAGATATTCAGTCTAGGAGTTATGACATAGAGAACAGCAGTTGAAGGTAATAAGGTGATTTTTATGGAAAACCTAATGGCATAGTGTCACTTAGTAGGTCATTTTAGAAATAGGCCTGCCTTGAAACTGGAATAACTTTGTAAAACTGAGTGCAGAATGTCTTGCGCTCTGATTCTTGGTCTTTGACTCAGTGTATTGTGTTAATTGTTTCATCTGAGAATCTCTAATAAAATTCATTTTGATAATAAAGTAGAATTGCACTTGCCATTTGTTTAAATGCAAACTGCCATTGCAACTCATTTTATAACCTTGTCACACTATTAAAATGACATATTATGTACATGGGTGGGAAAGGTGTAGAAACTTGAGTCCTGTCCTTCATAGGGCCAACTGCACAACATACTGTAGTGACAGGAATATGTCTGGTTCTGCTGTTCTGGTTTAGATCTACAGCAAGCATTTCTTTTGTAAAGAATTTTGACATATCAGTACTGAAACCAGGAATGTTTATCTACCAAGAATTCAAAATTATATACAGCTAACCAATTTCAAAGCTTATGTTTTGCTATTTCAGGCTGGTTCCTAAGCCCTAAGCTAAATGTTGCAGCATTTCCTGATTTCCCATGCTCTGAAAGGGAGAGGAATGGCAGGTTGATGTCCATCAACTCCACTGTTCGTAACACGGGGGTAATGGCAGCTGGGAGTATCGGCTGAAGTTAAGTAGATGATACAGTAAAAGCATGTTCCTAAGTGGGTAATGGGAATGCCATCCTGCATCTCGAGAGAGATGGGAACCCACAGCAGTGGAGATGACTCAGGGGCACAGAAGAAGGGCCTGGATGACTGGGATGTTAATGTGTGCAGACAGAAGCTGCTGTGCACTTCTCCTGACAGCCCTGAAACACTGCATTGTCTGTGCTGTGGACACATCTGTTTGGCAGTCTTGGCGTGTTCTCTGACTCATTGTTGGAGGTGAAATCTGTGCTTTTGCAGAGAAGAATTTCATGGGTTAACTAGTGAGTAGCAGGCAGAGACAGCTGATTGCTTCACGGGTAAATCTTAAAAAGCTGAAGCTTTAGAAGTCATTACAGGAAGAGAGAAAAGACCTAAGTTTAAAAACGTGCTAGACTAGATGAGATTTTGAATCACCCAATATCTTATGTGAAAATAAGTATTAGTGCCCTGGCCTGTAAACAACAGTATCTGATCAAAATAGCAAGAGTGTTCTAAACTCATTTTTTGTTTGTCTAATCTCTTGCAATATACAGAGCCATTGAAACTCAAGCTGAGATTCAGTGCTCCATTATTGGTACCTTGGTCTCCTCCAGCATGAAAAGAAATGTTATTTTCCAGTGTGCACTTGGTTAGATGTATCCTGGGGGTTTTTTGTGCCTCCTCCTGAAGTAACAAAGAAGCCATGGTTGGAAATGGTACACTGGGTAGAATAGAGAAGCTCTCAGAAGCAACAGAGAGAATCTTGTATCCTCAGTGTTTGAAGTCAGAAATGAAGGCTTGTTTGGTTTGGGGGGTTGATTTTTGTTTTGTTCTCCCCTGCTTATCTTCCCTCCTGCCCCAATCCTCAGACCGGTCATACTGTTAGAGCTCTTTGAAAGAGATTTATTCTTAGGGAAGATGGAGAGTAGTTTAAGAGCTGACTTCATTTAAATCTATCTCTCTCCCTCAGAGAGTGTCTCCAATGTCCTTAAGAAGGAAGTAGTAAAGGGATGTTTACCTCTGACAGCTTTATTAACAGATTTAAATGCTAACTTTTACACAGCTCTTAAAAAACTGGGGAAGGAGGGAGCAACTAGTCCTCAAAACGACTGTTGCCTGACTCAGGTGGGACTGCACTGGTGCAGACCTCAGGGCACACCTGGGTTGGGTGGAAGGCATTCCAAAAGCCTTGGCAGAAGGGATGTGATCAAAGACAGGTGTGATGGCATAGGAAAGGCCTGGGTATGGTGAAGGAAGGCTGAGTTAAATCTGAACCATGCCAAGGTGCTTCCTTTCTCTGCCACAAAGTTTGTCTTTCTCAGGTTTAACCAGAAGCTTAATAAATGAGCACCTGAGCATAACAAGTTGATTAATATTCAAGTTCTAACTTGACTGCACTGTTATCCTGTTTAGGGAACTAAGGCAGACTGCAGCCACCACACCACCTCGGGCAGTAAGGAATATCTGTCCTTATCTCTCACCTTCTCACTGTGTGCTCAGATACCCAAATCCTTGTCAGTTATTTCACAGCAGCTGAGCTGCAGTGCTTTTCCTGTTTCACAAACATGAGGAAGAGCAACTTAGGTTCAACCCATTCATTTCAGCTAATGTATTTAGAGGTGTTTTCTGCTGTAGGCTAGGAAGATGAAAACAGCACAGCTCAGGCAGTGAATAGTAACTAAATAATGCATCCCAATCCTTTAGTCTTTCTGCCTCTGCTGTGCTACTTGGTCTTCTGAGGACTAAAGTTTTTAGGAGTAAGAGAGCTTTGGGAAGAAACATGAAGGAGGTTGGTGTGGAGGGTCAGTTTTCCCTCTCTAAAACAAAGCTTTATCAAAATCCGCATGCCACGTAAGCCAGCACAAGTACAACTATCCCTGTAGTGCCCTACATTGTACTTGTGATACCCGACTGACAGGTCGAAGAGAGGCAGAGGTGTTGTACTATCACCATGGTCTACTTGAGTCCCAGGGGATAATGGCAACATTTCATCTGCAGGTTGCCCAGAGTACAGTGTTCCTTGTTTAAACAGTAGCTTGCTTTTCCCATAGCTTCTTGCAAAATGTGTATCTGAAAAAAAAATACTATTGTTACATGTAACCTTTTCCAAAAGACAGAAAATTTCACCAAAATAGCAATAATCCTTCCCCACTACTGCAAAACTGTCAGTAAGATTTTTGAGAGAGGGAAGAGCACAATCAGCATCTGAATTAATGCTGGATCTAGTATTCCACTATGATTCTGGGGCCTACTGCACTATTAGAAATACTATTCTTCCCTTATTTTCTTATTTAGTAGATAGGATCAAAGAACAGCACACCTTTTATTTACTCAGGAATGCTCCCAGTGGTATAAAACAGCTTAGAATTCTTACTTTGGGAGACTTCATTGAATAGTCTGTTCAGGTGTCAGACTGGTTAGGAAGTGATGCACTTTCTGCTAGAAACAAATTTGATCCACTTTAGAGGAGACAATCTATAAAGAAATGCAATTTCCAAGCCCCCTTGGATCTGAAGGCCACAGTCTCTGCTGGCTCAGGTGCTCTGTGCAGCTGGGAAGGTGGTGCGGTCAGCACAGGAGGGGACAACCTCACCAAAGGGAGGGCAGTGGAGACTCAGACAGGGAATTTCTGTGCTAAGAGGGGAGCTGTGCTTTTAGGAAAGCCTTTATATTTGATATGAATGTTGAGGAATTAGAAGCATGCACCCACTTCAGGATAGTCACAGACATGCTCTATTCTGGGCAGTCAGGCTTTGTAACCCGTGAGAGCAGTTTTCCCCTCTTCTTTTACTCTTGGGTAGTTACTGTAGCTGTGCAGGAACAGGAAAATGAAAAAGGAGTGACGTGCAATGGAGTTTCTTTTGCTCTGAGCTAACAGTGGGAAGCCAGGAAGGAGGCTGTGCTCTGCTCCATGACAGGCATCTTCTGGGCTGCTGTGTTGTATGTCACAAAGAAATTACAGAATGACAAGCTGGGATAGCATGACAAAGAAAATCCTACATGATTTTGCTGTTCTGTACCCTACGGTGAATGGAAAATAGTCTAATTTATTTATTCACATAAATAGGCTTGGCATCTTGAGTTGCAGTTTTTTACTTCGTTGTCTGAAAAGCCCTTATAGCTCTCAAGGTGTCTTCTCATCCAGAGTTCTTCATTGAAAATGGAAAAAAAAAAAATCATTGCTTCTAGGCTGTGATTCCTCTGACTTGTGTCCTTGTGTCCCTCGTTGGACAAGATGATCCACACTGTAACAGAAATGTCAATTGTCTTCCACTGGTTACACCAGGAGAACTAACTGAAGTGTCACTGCCTGCTTTGCAAGCACCCAAGATTAGGTGAGATGGATTCCTGTGTGACTGAATAATGCACTGCAAGCCAACACAGTGCTGCTGCTGGCAGTGGGAGGATCACAAGTGTGTGGGGCTTTCCAGGTGCCAGTTCACTGCACATATCAGTGTCCCTGGAGGCATCTGCTGTCTCTCTTTCTGCAGACTTAGGAGCATTGCCAAGAGTGGCACTGCTTTGTTGTTCTGCTTCCATGGTGAGGGTGTCTGCTCAACACGGCATCGAGCCTTGAGTCGAATTTGTAGAGGCTTGTGCATGAACTTAGGACAAAACTTAGTTGCCCTGTCAGCATCCTCTGCACTGCTGAGTTGATAGAAGCAAATGTGATAAAGAAAGTAAAAATGCAATTAACAAAGCCCAATAGATGCCAAAGCCCAGAGCCAGTTTTAGCTCCTCTCTGTCGATGTGGGCTGCCACGGCAGCCACGCTGACACACGGAGTTATTGCAAAGTCGATAGCAGGGCCCTGGCTCGGAGGAATGACTGCTCGTCAGGCGGGAGGTGCTGCAGCAAGCACTGCAGGCAGCTTCGGCTGCTCCTCCCTGCCAGAGGGAGCTTGGAGGCAGAGCCTTTTCTCCTTGTGCCAGTGACACATGCTGCCTGAAAGCTTTGCAGCTGGCCAAGGCAGGGCACACATCTCTTTGTCTATTTTATCCACAGAAAAGAACTAAATAGAGCATAAAAAAAAAAAGTCAGAACCACCGTACATGTGCTGCTTTGGATGGAACTGATCCATTTACTTTTCACCTGCAGCTGTAGAGATGTGTAAAACCCTGGCTCAAGGACAACTGCTGCTCTCAGGGAGGCCCGACTGTGTTTTCCTACAGTCAGTATTTTGAAGATTTTTAGAGAAGACTGAGTTTCCACATGTGGTTTCAAATGCAAGGGTAGTCCTTGTCATACAGTGTGACTAGGCTGTAAAGATTAGACAGTCTTTAAACAAAGATCAGAGGAGAACACCTGGATGTATGTTAATGTTAATGCCCCAGAGTTGAGCTGTAGCTCTCCAAACAGCAGCAAAGTTGGAAAGCACCTGTAAGGAGCACTGGGGACCTTGTGGCCTAAGGGCTTAAAATTTACACTTTGTGTATCCCAAGCACCATTTAGTGTTTTACAATATTTTTACAGTGCTTCTGGTGTGCAGAAGATATTCAGCCTCCTAAGGTTCTGTTCAGTGTGCTTTAAAAATATCTTGAGAACCACTGTCACCTACTTATCATGTTTTGCAAACAATATCGAAGTTGTTTACATTGCTGAAATACTTCTTGAAAAGTCCAGGACTGTGGCAGAAGAAAACTGTGTGGAGATACTCAGTGTAATTGATCAAAGACAGAGAAGAGAACAAATGCTGTAGGTCTGTGTGGTCCTTGTTTAAATAGAACATTGTTCCAGAAAAGTGCTAAGAACTGAGAAAATCCTTTATATCAAAAACATGAAGGCTGAGAACAGAAGAGCTGCTTAAAGGCAAAGGCGGCATTTTTTGATCCAGAAACTTGTGTAGTATGAGTGGTGAGGTGGACACTTCACCACAGAGTCACCACAAATAAGAAAGATTGTTTAGTACCGCAGTGGGCAAAAGGAGTTCTTGTGACACAGGTTGGGTCAAGGTAACATATCTGAGAATGGAAAAGTCAATTACTTCTTTGCACTGAAGGTGGAGGCCAAGTTGAACATCAGGACTTTCTTTTAAGCTGTTCGTGACAGTCTTTTCCATTATTTCACTTGTTACAAAGGAGGTAATGGTTCACCCCATTCACAGGCACTGCAGGAGGATCTGCCTCCTTGGCAGAGGCCCTTGGGGAGGTGCCTGAGAAATGCTGAACACAGATCGTGGGCAATGTCCTCTCTTCAATTATGCTGTTTTGGAGCCCCTGTGCTCGCCAGCTCACCCGACACCTGAATGCCACGTGGCAGTCAGGGAAGGGCTGTTCTCAATTACCTCACTAACTTCCCTGGTGTACAGTAAGTCCCATCCTGTTCACACTGCTCTTATTTCCAGTCCTCTGAAATTCTAAATTTAGAAGGGGCAAATTCAATATTAGAAATTTTTGCTGCTAAGGCAAGCAAACAAGCAAAATCCCCTTTATACCTGGCCATAGTAAGCATGAGGGAAATTGGTTGATCTGGGATTACAAAGTAGAGAAAAAAGCAAAATCACTTATTCCTTGCCCTTTCATGATCCACCATAAAATCCTCATACTGATGGTGGCTTATAATTTGAAAATAATCATCACGATGATGCCATTTTCTAAAGACAGAGTGCTAAATTTCAGTTTAAAATCAGTTGATGGATTGGACAGAATTAGGTACATCAGGTGAAAATGGCCCATAGTCAAACTACAGCTTCTGGGTTTCAGCTGTAGGTTTTAAAGTTAGTTCTGGATAAGATCTCAGTTGAAGTGAGTTAATGTGTTCAGCATGAAATAAAAACAAACAAGCAAACAAACAAACAAAAAAAAACAGAACAAAACAAACAAAAAAAACCCTTAAGCTTTTTTTGAGAGTGTGTGTTGACTCATGAGTAAAGCTGTAACTTTGGTTTCATAGTGTTTTGTGGCGCTTCTTAATTCTTTTTATTTCAAAGAGTTTGTTTTTAAGGAAGTGTCTCATTTAATCAGGATTTCTATCTATTATGATGAAGACGTTCTTAGTGCATCAGCCTATTTCAGCCGAGTCTGATGGGGAATTAATAGTTTAAACATACTTGAAAATAACAGCTAGAGTTTAGAATGAGTTCCCCTTCTCCTTCCCTTCCCATTGCATGATTTCTATCAAATACAGATTTTACACTGTATTAAATTTAAATCAAATCCCATCACAAAATAGAAATCTACATGAATCCAGCGTTATTAACTCTGAGCACTCAACTGCTTCCTTTAAAGAGAAACAAAGCAAAATTCCTATGACTTTTTTTTTTTCCCCTTTTCTTTTTTTCCTTTTCTTTTCTTTGCTGGCAATGCAATGGCTCTGCTTCTGACTTGTAAAATCAAAATATTTCTCCCTGTCATTGGCCCAAAATTTAACATTTATCTTTTCTCTGGAAACCCTTTACCCCTTTGCTGAATTTGGAGCCAGCATAGCTTAATCTCTTTTAACCTCAAATCTATGTGAAGTGCAAGTGAGAACACAGGTGTGAGTGGAGTTTTGGCTTAAAATACCAAACAGTACTAAAAGTAGTTGCTGTTCATTTGGGAGGAGATAACAAATGAGACCTCCCAGGAGTCAGCAGTGCAACTTCACACTGTTTCTCATCACTATAAATGATCTAAACAGAGATAACAATGGTAAACAAGCAAATTCTACTGATAGCAGGAGTATCAGGGAGTAATAAGCCCAGAGCAAACATCAGAGGCTTCTGGGGATTTTGATCTACTACATCTGCAAATGCATAATTGTCAGTCTTTCTGGCAAAAATAATTAAGATAATAAGCACAAATAAATGTGACTGAGCAGCGCTATGTTGTGCAGACATTTTAGCAAAGACCTTGAAATAAGAAAACAGAACCTTGATGTGACCTTCCAAAGGAAGCTGTACCAGTGAGCCCGGAGAGCACAGCAGAGTGCTGCGGAATGCCCAGGTCTGAAGGGCTGCTGTGGGTGAAGGTGCACCACTATAAACAGGGTTTTCTGAATATGAGCACTATCGGGATTAAACAGCCTGTCAAAATTAACTGAAAGTTTCCTTTTCTTAAGTATGTTTTTTGTGTCTGCAGTGTAATTTATTTAAACTCTTTTCATCAAAACATTAGAACCAAATTAGACAACTGTGAACAAAAGATTGTTTGTTAAATATCAATATTTTGCTCTTGTGGGATTTTTTTAATCTCTTCCACAACTCTACAAGATAAGTAGGTATATTTTGATGACCTTACCAATGTTTATCATAGATGTCTCTAAGATCTGCCTCATTAGCAGGTGTTTTGCAGAGTGTCTGATAATTTTCTTTTGAGCTGCTCACCTTCCTCCATTCCTGTTGTGTGTTACTTTGTAAAGGGCAAGCGAAATGAAGCTCAGTGGCTAAAGCATCCAAGAGGATTAGCACCTAGAAGGTCCTAAGTAGAATTCCTGTATGGCACCTAGTCATATGAAGATATATGGCATGGTCTTAAGAAATGCTACCTAAATCATGTATTAAGGACGTGTGAACAGATGGGTAAAACCACCCAAATCTGCTCACATACAGTTTTCTTAGGGACAGATGTGAGGTGATCATTTCAGAAGCAGAAGGGACACCAAGCTCCTGCTGTGTTGCGGAGCTACGTGTTCTCTCTCTGCCTTAATTGAATTGGTTGAGTTTGTGTGGTCAGTGTTTGGTGGGCCCTTGCAGAGAAAGGGAGATTGTTTTTTTTGTTTTTTTCAAAGGGAAGGCAACACCTTCAAGGATGAGCACATAAAAAGTGCTCTGATGACTCGTTCATTAAGAGAGGAGTGACTGAGGCTGAGGAGGAGCCAAAGCAGAGGGTATGGCTGGCAGAATAAGAATGAAAAAACTGGCAAAATCAATGATTCCCTGCTCAAAGTGACCAAAGTAATAAGAATAATCTTATACTCTGCATTTTTAATCTGAAGATAAGTGAGCTCTTGTGTGTCTGAACAAAAATCAAGCTTTGGAATACGAGAATTCTGTGGCTTTGTGGGCAGGAAGAGAGAAACCTGAACACTGCCCAACAGAGCTGGAAGAGAAAGGGGGAAAAGCAAAGCAGAGTTTTGCTGAATATCAAAGTATTGATCTGCTGATACAGCAAGGCGGTTTTTTTGTTGGTTTTTTGTTTGTTTGTTTTTTGTTTTTGTTTTTTTTTTTTTACTTTTGAATATCTCAGATGCTCCCCTGCAGATTTGAAGGCTGTCCCTTTCAGATGCAGTGAGGAAAATTCTAGGCAGCTATGGGAGTCCTTTGCTAGGGAATAGCCCTGGTGCTGACACCCACAGTGCCAGGGGCATTTTGTTGGAATTTGTCTTGGCATTTTGTTTAGTTTTGGGTTTTTTTCTGCAGGGTGTGTTGTTGGGGTTTTTGATTGGTTGGATGTTTTTTCCCCACACACAAATACCTTACTCTTGAAAAGCCTCTTTTATGTGATGGCATTATTGTTTCTGAAGAAACTTCTCTATTTAGGTGGCAGCCTGTCCTCTTTCTTGCATGTTTGTGATACTCGAACTGGTTTTTGGCACTTGACATGCTCAGGAGCTGCTGCAGTACCCAAACTTTGTGGGTGCAGTGAAAATCCCCAGCATCATGTAAATAACTGATAGTGACACGGTCCTAAGCGAGGCAAATTTAGCAAAAACTTAATGAAAGCAATACTGGTAATGCCAGCTGCCCAAAAATTACTCTAAAAACCCATTAGGTGTTACAGTGTGTGTTAGAAGCAGATTCTTGAGTTTGTATGCAATCAATTACTAAGAGTTTGGGAGTTTTTCTCCTGGATGACATTAGTGGTTTTGGCTACCCTTGACACTTCCCTTTGTAGAGAAGCCACGAGCAGCAGCTAACAGCTATCTTGGCAGTAAACTGCCAATAGCCCAGACAGCCTTGAGGACTGAGAAAAACAGCCAACTGCCAGAGGACAAGGAAAATAAAATTAAAGACAATGTATAAGTTTAAAACATTAAAAATTATGTTATTTTGGAACCTTTTAGTTTTTCTCAAATAAAGGACGTTCTTAAATATTTCTTATTTATTTGTATTGCAATTGTGTCTCGGAGCTGCTGTCATGGGCCAGTGTCCTGTTGTGCCAGGAACTCCAGAAACATCAAACAGAAAGATAAAATCAAACACATGAGGAGCAGACAGAAGCCAAGAGGTGATCTTGGTTAGTCTCATCTCATCATTGTTGAGATTCTTTAGGTGCTTGTCAGACAGGAGTGAAAAGAGAGGAGAAGACTTTGTTGTTAATGGGGGGTAAGAATGGGCAGTCCTTTCACTTTCAGAAGGTAAACTATAAAAGAAAAAAGAAAAGGCAGTTTGGAAACTAAAGATTTAGGGCTTTCAACCTTTTTCACTGATATATGACCTCATTAGAGTATGAGGGATAGGTAAGATATATACTTGCACAGAATTCTGTAATGGTACTGACCTAAAATATTGAATGGGCCTGGACCATCCTTCAGTTTTCTTTAATTAAAACAAATACATTGAGGACACAGTGGTATAATCTATCACTGAATTAATGGGGAGGAGAAAAAGCTTCACTCCTAAATTCTATCTAAGTACACTAATTTTCCATTTTATCACCTTCTAATTTTTACCTAATTGTTTTGTGGAGATGTGTTTTCTCTGCTGCTGATATGCCAGTGCCTTGTAGAAACCACCCAAATTGAGGTTGCTGGCCAGATTCCAGCACGTGCTCTGCTCTGTTTTTATGGTAATTCTTCTACCAGGGGAACAAAATCCGTCAGCCCAGCAAGTGTGGATTTTTACTTTACAAAACTTGCCGACAATCCAAAGTTGTGAAAGGTATCTGAAGCCTGATGCAACAAAATCTGGGGCAGAGGGAGGAACCAACTCTGTGGCTCCTTGCTGTGCATCTAACCCATATAGCTCCTCTCCACATCCACAAACCCATCCATCTGTGTGTTTTATATGTGAGTTATAGAGGCAAAAGCTGCAGATTCTGCTCTGGTTCACCACTGCTGTGGGGTGCCAGAAGTCAGACTTTGTTTCACTATTCTTATCTCTGCAATCTAATTACTCTGCTTTTCAGAAAAGGTGTGATGTGTTTTCTCTGAAATCAAAGCTGCAATGTCACCTGTGCTGTGCAGTCTCTGTGCCTGCCCTGACTGATGTAACGCAGGGTCATTTTCTGCCCGTGGTTGGGAGAAGAAACAAAAGCCTTCCGAGTAAATCGCAGCATTTTCAGAAAGGTTGCACTTCTAATTTTTAATGACTTTTTTCTCCTCAGCTGAGGAGTAAGAGCTATACCAAATTATATAATTTTATTAAATAATCTTCAGTTTTTCTTATTCTTTCTAATCTTACGATGTTTTACAAAGATGATTCTCAGAGGCTTTTCACCACAGATTGCTTAAGTAGAGCAAAAATAGGGTGATATATACCATAAGTAATTAGTGGCTGTGAGATAAAAAGGTACATTTGCTCTCTGCATTTGCATCGCACAAGGTTAGACCTTGTAAAATAGATGAAACACCATTAATAATCAAACAAATTAGGTCAGATCCATTGTTCTTTTCATTCTCTGCACTTCTGTTATGATAATTTTACACTTCTGCTCCACAATTGAACAATTATTAGTTTGCTAAATGGTACATGAGTTTTGACAAAACAAACCCCTGCAGAATCAAAATAAGTAATTTTATATTCAGCAGAAATGATTTTCACATTAGCCTGCATGAGATATTATTCAACCCAATTATCACAATATGTGGACATGTATAATAAATAAGATACAGGAAATCTAATACTCTGTGACACTATATCAACAGTGCCTCAGAAAGATGTAATGAGTTATCTGTATCCAGTGAAACGTGGGGCAGGAATAAATTGCTTCTCCCACTTGAACTTTTGATCCCCAGAATGTGCAGCACTAACCGTGAGAACGCCTGTCACCAATTCTGTCCAAAGCTTCTGGTGTTTCCTGTGGGGCAAAACCCCTGGCCAGAGGGCTGTGCTCACCTTCCTTCTGGCAGAATTCTTAAATCTGATCTAGGTTTTGGTTAGTGGTTTTTTGTGGGATTGAGAGGCAAGGGTGACTCTTTATGAAGGGAGTGGGTGATATTCATGGTGGATTATACCATATTACATTATGGTGGATGATTCTACTGCTGCTTGATCCCATATATTCAGATGTGTGTGTATATACATATATATATATGTATTTTGAGATCCTTAACCCCATGAGAAACCCGTCAATGGGCTGTGCAGAACTACCTACCCAGCCCTTACTCCCATGAACAACATGACACCTTATTCAGCAAAAAGGTGTTATTTCCTTTTATACATGGGAACATAAATTTATCTGCACAAATTAGACGTGCAGTAGGAAGCCTTAGATATGTCATCCCTGCCATTCCTTGCCTTTCTATGAAGCCTGGCCCATGCTCCCCTTCACCTCCTATCCCTATTCATTACTATTCTATTTTCTGCATCTAAAATGCTGTAGTAGTCCATCCTTCCTTTCTGGTTAATCATATTTGCTCCACATGTTTCTGCTTTTGCCAATTCAGCACCTCTGAGAGCAAAATCAGCTGTTGAATGCTTGAGACTTTTCTTTGAAGTGTTTTATTTAACATAGTTGGGCAGCCAGAAGACAACAGAAGAGTCAGGATGAAACAAGAAGGAATTTAATGGCATTGTTTCTAGGCTGACTGTTCCAGGGTGATGTTTCACTTTTATTACATGTGATGTAAAACAGTACTAAAGCTAATCTGTTTTCCTTCCTCTTTTGCCCAAGAATACTTTCAGTGAAAATTTTACACCAAGCCTGTTTTGTTTTCTGCTTGTCCTCGAATCACTCAGATCTCCAGTCTTAGAGGTAATTATCAATATATCTTAAGTTTTTCACTGCATGTTCAAAACAAGAAAAGCAAATTACCGAGGAGACTGAATTATAAAATAACTGTAACAGCATAATATTACATAAAGTTATATATTAAAAACAAAGGGGACTTTCAGAGCTCTAGAGCTACATGGAACAGCAGAAAGGATCTAGATCCTAATTTGCTGGGTGTTTTTCTGCTGATAAAGCAGTTGTTTATTTAGAGTACTTTGAAAGCCCTAGAAAAGTGTATGTGCAGTTAGTCCTGAAGGGAAAAAGACTTAGAAAGGAATTAATTTTAGTGAGTTTCAGCAGAAGATTTTTGAGGCATTTCAATTAGGCTTGAGATGAAAAGCTTTGCCAGGAAGTAACTTGCCTTTGTTGTGGATGACTTGTGTGTGTTATTGAGTAGCTTCCCACCTTAGAATGTTACCTTTATACAGACCCAGCACAAAGGAATCCCATTTTCACACACATGCATTCTGTTTGAGCCCCCAGATGCCTTGAACAAAAGTATGACTCTTACCTCTAGGCAAAGTGGTAAAGTCTTATTGCATTTAATTTTCATTTTGGTTTCTTTCATATGTCAGTAGCCACATAACCATAAGTCACAAAAACATCGAAATTTTCTTATAAATTATCTTCATTTTTTAAGGCAATAAACTTGGCCAAAATATGAGTTCATCAGTAAAGAGCAGATTATGTGTCCAAGAGAGGCTGGAACTGAGAGCAGGGAGAGAACATGTGGTTCAGTCCCCTGATAACTGTAGGAAGGTTATGTAGATATCCCCAATCAAAGCCACTATTATACCCTCCCAGGTTTGTGGGGGGGTTTATATACAAATTCATTTGAAACAAGCAAGTGCTTCTATGAGTAACCCTCTTGTGAAAGCCTGCATTTTGTGATGAGCAGTCCTGTCCATGGGATGTGACCTTCAGTGGGTCAGGGGATTCTGTCTGTTCCTCCAGTGAGTGACTTCTCTGCTGCAGCTTCTGTGTTTTGCTGAGCACCTTCTCTGCTTAACCACCTGCAACAATAGAGAACGCGGGGAAAGAATTCTCATTGCACAGGGGTTTTTTAACCTCATTTAGTTGAAAATAGTTAATAGGGTCCAAAGTTGCCAGTTTAGGCATGTTCTGCTGCCAATGCAGTATCAGTGTGCACTCTTCTCTTTAACAAAACTCATTTCTGTATGAAACCTGGCCAAAAATGAGTTTTACATTATGCTAGAGACCTTGCCAGCCAAGTCCATGGAAACTTTTTCATGTCCAAGTTATAAGCCCTCATAGATTGATTTTTTTATATTGAAAGTACTGTGACAACCTTAATATAGTAGCCTGAACAGCAATGTTTTAATTAGAATTTACCTTTTCATTTTATCAGAATTTAACTGCTGAGCACTTTGTGTAGAAATTCCAAAAGAAACAAAGGATTAAATACTCATATCACAGCTTTAGGTCCCTTTAGAGGTTTATTGACTTTAGTAAGTTGACCTGCTATGGACTTGTGGAGGATTCAGACTCCTTAATGGCAGCTCTGGTGAGGAATAATCCCCTTACGGGTGAGCTGCCGCAGCAAGGAGGCAGCCCAAGACATAGGAGGCTGATTTTGTCAAACACTGTATTCCACAGGACATTTTTACTCATGCTGAACATGGTGACAAAATGACATGAGGGACAGGATGAGGAGAGGAGCAATGTGGGGACACCACTCTAAAATTGCATTAATTAATATAGCTTGAGATTACATTATGTGTGACACTAACAGTAGAACTCCCATGAATAATAATAATTCAGTGATCAGAGGAAGCTTGGGACCTATTTTTATATATCTCCCTGAGAAATACTCTCTTCTCAATTTGAGATGCAAATATTTAAGAGAAATTAAGGGGCCTTGTGCAGATCATACAACAGATAGCAAAAATTAATTGTTATTGGAGTTGACTGTCCTCTTTCATGTGACCATGGAACATTCCTCTCTTAATTATGAAAATTTTGCTTGACAGTAAAGAATTAGTCTTACTGTATAACAATCTAATTTTCAAAAGTCATGGTCCTGGTTTGTTATGTTAGAGCTCAAACTTTACTTGGATTAAATCATCAATTAAAGCCATGGTTTCAAAGAAATTTTATCTTTAATTCTGCTTCTTTTGTTGAATACAAACTTTTACCAACAAATATAAAATGAACATGTGCAAATTGACTGTCCTATGCACAATTAATAGAAGCACCTCTTATTCCCCTCACAGTACCTGTGGTTTCCATAAGCAGGTGAGAAGGCATCCTTAGAGACTGTACCATCAATTTTTCAAAGGGGGAACACTCAGATAAGCAGGGAGTTAGACTGAAGATTTTATGTTCTATTGCACTTAACACATGTATCTTTCCTTCTGGTTTCATTTTATCCTCCTAATCTGACTGATTCTTGGATAATTTACTCAGCAGAACTAAAATCAGCTTTAAGAAAGTGATCAAGGTTGGGAAAACTTGCATGGAGGAGCTCCGTGTCCTAAATCGCATTAGAGTGTGGGATTTGGATCCTAAAAGTCAATATAATCCTACTTTACAGCAAATTCCAGTGGCTTACTCTGTAGCAATAAGCCAAGGTCTACACTTCCTTTTCTTCCAAGACATACCATAATTCTCAAATAAAAAGAGATGCCTAAGCATGTCTGACAAATTGAACTGTTCTCTTCCATTTGTGGTAGCCCATTGTGTGCACACAAGGCCTGTGAGTGCCTTCATAATCATGCCTTTCGAGGCATACCTGGAGGTGCTTCACTTCCTCCATCTGTATGCAGATTTATACTAAGCCAGTAAATAACTTGTAACAATTCCTATGGTTTGTACTCTTTGCACTCCAATTCTGATCGTTTGTAAACTTCTCCATTCTTCTGCACATCAACAGTAATAAGATTGCTAATAAAAAGCAGTTAATATAATATATAATAAGAATACCAAGTGTAACTTAGAGGGAGGGTTTTTGACATGAGAGCTTCTTACAGCTTTGGGCAAAAATAGATTAATACAATTTTATTTGTTCTTTTGTTTTTCTTTTGTGGTCTAAATACAGCCTTGTGGCAAAACTCTCTCTAATCCCATTTCCCTTTTTCTCATGGATGTTCCAAGCCTTGTGTTCGTTTCAATATTTCTGCACTTTGACAGTGTCTTGAGGTTGGGTGCCAAAATGAGTCAACTGTACAATTCTGAAAACACTCCTGCATTGCTCACAGTCCACCTTTTGTGTTCCACAAGGGAAGCTGTTGAAGGTGAACCTCTTCTGTACCGTCGACTTTGACAATAATCAAAAGTCCTGGTGCAGAGCCTTCCTTGGTAACAGTGTCATTAATGGTGCCCATGAAGTTTCTGCAGATGTCCCTCAAAATTAGTTTGCCATCTGTATTATTGCAGTTTACAAGAACAGCAACACGTGTTGATGAGAAGAGAATAATCTCATCTATTGTAAAAAAACAAACAAACAAAACAAAAGCAAAACACTTCCAGGCCTCCTCCTCTGAGGCAGTTCAAAAACTGGATTTCTTTCAGCCCTCTATTAATTCTGATTTATGACATCTAAGGATGGAATTGTCTCACTGCACTGGTAAGAATGAAGCACTAAAAACTGAGAACCTGACTGTGTCTCTCGTGCAGTGCAGCCAGGGTGTGAGGATGGTCTGCTGCTGTGCTGCCCGTGGCTGTGTCCCACCTCTTGGAATTGCTCCTCTCCCCATCACACCACTCCAGATGTGCTCCTGGCATTTTGGTTGCCGTTGCTCTGACCCAAGTGGCCTCATTTCTCAGAGTCCTCCTCGGCTGCTGAACTTCTCTCAGCATAAACCTTGGAAGAATATGACCTCACTCCTCAGAAAATGATGTTGTCTGAGATCAGGCTTTGTCAGGGGGCAAACTGGAAGGGCATGTAAATTTTTCAGGTTCTCCTTGCCTAAGGAGAAACCTCCTTGAAGGAGCACAGCCAATGATTTTGCCTGTTGGTTTACACTGAGTTTAATGCAAGGCCTTTCAGAACCGTTAATGTTTGCTTAGAAAAGACCATGCAGCCCTGATCCTACCATGGCATCTATATACTTATATTGGAAGATCCCCACAGGAACTTGGGGACTTTAAATGGAACCCACTTTCACAAACATAATTATAGGTGTGGGCTTCAGAACATATTTTTGCTCAGTAGCAAGATATCAAGAGACGCCTACACTCTCAGTTTTTCTACAGTTGGATCTGTGGTTTAATATTTTCATAGAATAGGGAATGATTGAGAGTGGGAATTGCAGATCAGAGGAGAGGTAGTGAAATGTCATTTGTGTTGCATAATTTGTACTATCACTTGTCAACAGTGATCCCCTTAATGCCATCCCTTTGACAGATGAGCAAAGCAAGCTTTTAGAATTCTAAAGAGTAAAAGCTGGGATAAAAAGACAACTATGTTTGATTCCCTTCTGCAGTTCAAAGGATTTGAAAGTCATGACACTGGTTATTACTGTGGTCTTTAGAGAGATGCACAGAAACTTAATCTATCTAATCAAACTGTCTCAAAAGATAAACCAAATCAAAACTTCTACCTACACAGCTTCTACTATGCTTTCCTTTGGTTTTTTCCTCAGTATTCCTTATTCTCCAAGGGGATTGCATATTCAGTATATTAGCAGTATTACTTAACTGCTTTACTGTTTCTAAATGCATTAGATACATTCACCCGGTATCAGCATTCGATGCTTCTGAGGACCTCAGGGGTGTCATGGACAGGTTTTAACTGCAGTGAGAGACGTGACCCTGAAAGTCCTGGAGGAAAGGGGGAAAGTTGGGTTGCACTGTCAGATAAAAGGTGCTGTATCATAAGGTAGTTTATTCCAGTAATCATCCTTGTCCAAACCAAATGGGAGTCCAGCAAAGAGAATCCAGAGTGAAATCTTTCTTCAGAATTAGGGCTGGTTTACAGGCATGCGCACAAAAATAAAGGCTTTCAGAGCCATCAGTGGGCTTTGGACTGAGCTGGAGAAAGGTGAGCTAATGCAAAGGCACAGGCCATATTTAATGCAGTTTTAGAATTTTTCAAGTTGACTGAAGAGGCAGAACTAATATCCCTATGAAGATGAGTAAAATAATTGCAGAACTACTGTATCCTGTACCTAGAAGGGTCGAATGTTCAGGTGAAAGGATGCCTTTAAGGCCTGGGAGGTGACCAGAGCAAGGGAGAAGCTGATGTATAGTCTCACAGAACCATGGAGTTATGTGGGAAGGGACCTATAAAGTTCATCTATTCAAACCTCCCTGCCATGGGCAGGGACATCTTCAGGTTGTTTTGGATGTTGAGACTTAAAGAACTCAGTTTCGCTTAACCAAACAAGAGCTGCATGTGAATATGTTTATTCTTTTATAAGCATGGTAAGTATAAAAATTAGTACCAAGTTTGAAATGCCAGCACAAGATCACATTTATAAAGACCAAGATTTCTAAAGACCACAAAAAATGAAGCTCTAGAATTATAAGAACACAATGTAGAACAGAGACTAATTTTTTTTCTGGGCACTATGTAGTAAAGTCCATATAAAATGGATGTGTGTTTCTAGTATATTTACCCTGCATTCATACCCAGTTATTAATCCAAATGGCAGAGTTATTTCCAGTTGCTCTTAAAGACTGAAAATTTCCTTTATCCTTGGCTTATTAAAGCTGGAGTGAGAGTAGTCTTTGGAGCATCAGTTTTCTGCTGTTACTGTGTCAGTGAGCTTTTAAGCAATTCTGTGAAGTTTCTCAGGTATATGCCTACAGTTTTTTGCTCTTGTGGTAGAATCAGCCCAATTACTACCTTCAGCAGAGGACAGGATTGGAGCTGCTTTGCTGAGACCTCTGGAGATTTGCCACTGTGTGGTAAATCATCAATTACATCCTTAGGCTTCTTCACATCCATGGAACTTTTTGGATGACATATGTCCAAAGTTGTGCTTTTGTCTTTTCTTTGTAGCACATTGAAGTTCTGAAGCTCTTGATTATTTTCAATATAAGTCTCGAGGTCAGGTCAAGTGTTGGAAGATATTTTATGCCTACTGTCACCTAAAGGAGTTGGAATAGAAGTCCTGTGTGTCCTGGAATTAATGTCTGTGACTTAGTGACTCATCCATCACATGAGTCTGCCGTTCCAGTCCTGAGGCTGTCAGGGATAACCCCTTTTTTCTTTGCATGTGCACAAAGTACCAATTGCTGGAACTTTGATTTCTCTCCCTCAGCCTCAGTGTTGGTGTGTTAGCACTGCCAGGACCCATGCATCTGCTCTTGGGATATCCCTGGGTATTATCACATCCTGGCCACAGTTGAGATGATATGGATTTCAGTGCCTCAAGACCCTTACTTTGATGTCTCTGAGCAGAATCAGAATACTTAGGTATCAGGAGGATAAAGTGAATTTCATGCTGAGACCATAAAAAATAATTATCAAAATAGTTGCTCTTTTCTACGTGCTGAAGACATTTTAAGTTACTGTTTTGTGTGTTTGAACTCTTGTGTACTGTGTAATAAATTAAAAGTCACGTCGCTTTAAGTAAAGTTCCTTTGCAGCTCAAATGGCAGTTTAGTTGTTCTCACATCCTGTAAGACTGAGTAAATAAATTGGGGAGGGGGGTCTATGTCAGTAGAATTTTGCCCACTTTATTGCTTCTCTGTGTCTTTTTTAGTTGATTCTTTCAACAGATAATAGATGTTTCTGGTAAATTACAGTTTAATATGTGAAAGTGCAGCTGTTCTTCCTTCTACCTAAGAAAAGTCTTATTTGACACTGAATAGAACAGTGTGCCCAAAATTTTTCTTATGTTTTCAGCCATTGAATATCTCTGGGTTGCTTTATGTATTCATTTATCTTATCACTCACTATTTGGCAGAGATATGTTAATGATTAGCTGAAATTTTGGGGAACTTGAAGGGCCTGGGTGTTTTGAGTTCTCAGGATTAGGGAGGCAGGTTTTGAGAACAAACATGAAGTGCTGACTAATTTGGGGAGTGGAATGATAAATAGAGCAAAAGGATTCAAAAGAATTTCTAATTTATATCATTTCTGATTGGTAGTCATGAGGGATATTTTCAAAGGTCAATAGAGAGGTGGAATGCATAATTAAATACAGATTATTCGGTGGAAGATTGGAGGTTGAAATATGAGCAGGTTAAATTTGTATCAATAAATACTAAACACAGGATGACATTATTTAATTTCAGTCCAGATTATATATCACTTCTCAACAAATGAAAATGATGTATAACTGCAGTTTCAGAGGTGCATATTAAATGTAAGAGAAGGAGTGAAGATTTGATGCATGTGATTTAGAATACAGAAAGACAACAAAGTTTAGTATAAAGAGGATCTGCACAGTGTGTGCATGATTTAATCCAAATATTTATATCTGTGTGCCAGGTAATGTGTTAAACAGTTGAAATTTATGAAAGATGCAGGAATGGGAGCAAGACCTTTAATATCTTACATTGGATTTCTTCAATGTATATTGACTATTGAATAAAAAAATGTATTTATGTTGTTTAAAACCAGAAATATCTGTACAGTTTGAAGATGATTCACCATTGTAAAAAAAAATTATGTGAAAACTGAATCCCCCTTCTCACATGCCACAAATTAAGGTTGTCAATGCATATGTCCAATTAGCATTCATTACTTGGTGACACAGTCAGGGGGCCTCTAAAGAAACATACACAACCAGAATCCAATTGTAAATGAGTTGTGTTTTAATGAAGAAGTCATTTTGTTGGTAAAGTTCTTTTCTGATTCATCCAAGCACCAGTGCTCTTTTATGTGCACCAATATTGTTCTTGCAAACATAGTGGTTTAGGAATAGGAGGAGATGGAGTTTGTGGGGAGAGGCAGTATCTTTTATTAGACTAACTGATGTGACTTGCCTGTGCACCTGACAGCTTGTCTGCTCCTTCTCTGCTGTTTCCACTGATCTAATAAGTAATATTGCCTACAAACTCTGCCTCATCCTTATCCATGCCCAGAGGTGAAGGGCTCCATGTGTGTGTGCATGCATGTGTGTTATTTACTAGCCAAATGAAAAAGTGAACGAGAATGAATGAAATTCTTAAGCTCTTAACCAGAAAACTTATTTTACATTATTTCACAGGATTTTGCCTTAAAAAGCTTTCCAGAATGGTGACAGCAATGACAGTAGCAGAAATTCTTACTCCCTGATGATTCTTTATGGAATCTTTAGAAACACTGCTGCTCCCCAGTTGTTCTGGATTAAAGCCCCAAGGAAATGGCTGAGGTGCCTGATCAGAAACACAAGCGCTGAACTCCCTTTTTCACTGATAGGACTTGTCTTCTACAGCCACACTGCTCAGGGCTGTCTGGGTGCTTTGCTTCCTACCTGTCTGTGCTTTGCCAGACTGCAATCTTTAGGTGGTGTTTTCAGGAAGCATTAATGTATTCAAAGTAGTATTTTTCCTCTTACTGAAGGCATAAATTCAAGTGAATTGATGGTCTTCTGCTTGTAGAACCTTGGATAACTCTTTAGCATGGATTTACCCATGACCCTAATGGGGAGGAATGTGTGATTTAGAGCTAAATGCATTAGATTTACATGGGCACAACACGCTAAGTGGTTCATCTTCTGGAGGGCTGATAAATCTTTGTCCTGTGATACACTGATGGAGGGTGGCCTGGTAACCTTAGGACCGCACTGAGGAGCTGTAGCAATTCTAGGCCAATTCTATAAATATAAAATAGGAGGTGAGATGTGCAAACATTTTTTGAAAA
Source organism: Formicarius rufipectus (assembly GCA_013399695.1). Classification (NCBI taxonomy): domain Eukaryota; kingdom Metazoa; phylum Chordata; class Aves; order Passeriformes; family Formicariidae; genus Formicarius; species Formicarius rufipectus. The sequence goes on from VXAU01002171.1 coordinate 2,088,667, forward strand.
CAGTGATATTAACAATGAAAAATCTTACAAAAGTGAGAAGGAAAAACAGTAAACTCAAGCCTGAGGGTGAGGTGCCATGGCAGTGGCTGGGTGTGCCCAGGGCTCTGTGAGGGGAGCATGGGGCTGCCCCATGGGGGGCACAACTGGTCCCAGACATGTTCCAGGAAGGACAGAACGTGCCCAGGAGTGAGGAAACAGGATGATCCCCAGCCCTGGGAGCCCCTGAGGAGAGCAGGAGCAGGGTAGGAGGGGTTGCAGTGCCAGGGCAGGTCTCCATCAGCCCCTGGCATTGCCACAGAGCAGGGGAGGAGTGTGAGGAGGAAGGAGGTGCAGAGAGGAGCTGGTATGGACTGGCCACAGCTCCCTCATCCATCCCTCTGCTCCAGTCAGGACAGGAGATAGAGGAGTCCAGAATGAAAAAGTGAAGATGAGCCAGAACAGAAGGAGGGGGAAGGGGTTTTTTGGGTTTTTTGTCCCCTTTTCTCAGCATCCAATGCCATTTGAATTGGCAACAAGTTAAATTAACTTCCCATGCTAGCTGAGTCTGTTTTTCTCAGGATGGTAACTGGTAACCAATCTCCCTGACTTCATCTCAACCCACAAGGGATTTTTTTGCTGCTTTGCCCCCTGGTCCTGCCAAGGTGGGCAGGGAGAGCACAGCCAGGTGGGTGCCTGGCACCAGACATGGGCAATCCTCCCGTTCCAAAGACATCACTCAGATTATTCAAGGAAACTGGACTTTGAGACAGGTGTCTTTTTGTGTCCTAATCTAGTAGCCCTTTCCAAAAGCCATCCTACTTTCTCTAAATATGAAACTCTACTATTAGCTGTTATAATATTGTACAACCTTACATTTGTACCATTACATTACATTACATTTGCCTTTTGGTCCTCTGTCTACCAAGGCTCAGGTAGAAATGAACTCACAACTGATGGACTCCACTAAGCAAATCTCCTCTTGTCCTATTCTTTTCTCTTGCTGCTGCAGTAGAAACATGTCTGGACTGACTGAGAGTGAGTTTTGCCTTGTCTTTATGTGTGATACCTGTGACCATGGGCCCATAACGAGGGTTCCAGTTCAGAATGGAACAGGGACTGGGTTGATGGTTCCTTCTAAACATGGGATCAAGCACAAGGAAGTCAGCCATTCATTTCGTATTCCATGAATTATTTAACTGTACACCACATTTTAAGACAATTACCTAGTCAGTTAAACATGGCTAGGAGGTATATGTCCAAGAGATAAAATCAATTAGTGTTTTCCCCCAGTTAATAAATGTTATTAAATTTATCAGGTGGAATAAAATAATTTGATGAAATACCTTCCTGGCCATATAATAAGTTATGAAATTAGAAATACTTCCAGTTGTCTGTGTGTACATATATATATATGTATAGTTCCTCCATATACTCTCTCTGTATTTGTATTTTCATATTTAAATAGAAATTGCATGAGACCTGCAAGAACCCCAAAATGTTTTACCAGATTCATCCTTCATGGAGATGAAATTCCTCCCTGGTGGACTATCACCACCATTCAAGTTAATAATGATATTGAGCACAGTTGCTGTGGAGTAAAAATGCTTTCAGCTAAATAGTGAGAGTCAACTCATAGGGTAAAGTGTTTACTAGTAGTTTGGATATGGGCTCTGTCAGACTCTGCAAGGCTGGAGCCATGTTCTTGTTGCAGACTTTCAGTGATTTATAAAATTAGTCCTCTTTTTAAGTTGTTACAAAAAGAAGAAACTTTGTTTCCATGTAAGGAATATTGTAAATAGGAAAACGTGAGAATTAATTATGAATAATTCATTCAGCCTGTATTCTCCTGGATTGCTTGATATCTGTTTCTCATTTGCAACACTTCAGCTGTTTTATCATCTTATCCTGAATTTACCCCAAATGTATCTTCTGATCTGTAAAAGTGCATTTCCTTCCTTTTATTCTTTAATATTGGATTACATTTTGGCTTTTACTTTCATTACCTTATATCCCCATATGCTGGGATATGTTATGCATATGTAACAGCATAATTCAGTTATCAGACCATAAGCCTAATTCATCCAAATAATTTCAAATTAATTTGCATTATTCCTGTTTATTTTCTGCATGTCTGACTATATTTGTGCTGTTCAAAATAAAAACACAAAAACTGGGCCTCTTGTATTCTCCCTTTTATCTGTTATAATCCCTTTTTTAAAGACTGTTCTGCCTTAGAACTCAAATATCAACCTACATAGGATTCCTACACAGGAATCACATCTAACTTCTTGGTCAAGGTGCTGTAATGGCAGGCACACCCTTTCATTGTGCTTGAATGGGAAGTAATCTCAAGGTATGATTCTCTTTTTACACCAACTAAGGTGCTAACATGGACTTCTTAAAATATAATTTAAAAGTGCTACAGAATAGTAACACCTTAGCTCTAACTGAATGTTTTTAAGCATTTTGTATTCATTATTATTCTGCACCATTCATGTGGTTTGTGAACAAACATGGGGAGAAAACACAAATAAAGAAACAAATTAATAGAAAAATAAAAATGGAAAGGGAGAAAATCATGTCATTAAAATTCTGTTTTTACTAGAAAACATAAGAAAAATCCCTTAAACTCCTCTCTGCTATTGCTTTTGTGTGGTCTCATGGTGTGCAGTCACACAACACTGGATCCAGAGTGTTGACAAAGCTGTCACAGCACACCCCCTCCAGAACTGTAAGTTGTTGTAGGTTACAGTTGTGCCCCAGAGAAGTTCAAGCAAGGAGCACCCACTCCCTTGGCTGCCAGAACAGCCTCTGGAAGGTGTGGCTCTTGTGTTCTGCTCTGAGACTTGGTCATGGCAGGTGCCAACTGCTGTCCCCTCTGGAGTCATTCAAAGTGTGCTGTTAGACCAGCAGAAAAGCTCAGGTTTTAGTGATATTAGAGCAGATTGTTTAAATGTATGCTTAAGCTTTGTTGTGAAAAAGGCATTTTTCAGCAACATCTGAAGACACAGGCCTTCAGAGGTGTGTACAGTTCTAACTCCTGTGGAAGTCAGCGGGGTTTGACATGGAAATGGTACTGAGACTCTAACTCCTCTGGATGACCTGATCTTAGGATACTTTTCATGCTGAAGTCTCCAAATATCCTTTTGTTGTTACTGTTCCTGAGCCAGCAATACAGAATAGTAGATCATCTTTCTGTTGAAAGATGAAGAAAGTCTGCTGGCAAGGTTGGGTTGGGTTGGATGGTTTTTCCTTTTTGTGGTTGCAGTTACATTATATTAATTCTGACTTCATGAGTAATGAATGTTTTTATTGGGTAATTGGTTTTGGGGAAGAAGGGTCATTTCAAGAAGCATGTTCCTGCAACACCAAAGATTATGTGGAGGAGGAGAGCAGAGTTAAGGGATTCCCTCAAGCAAGTTCATGAGTCAGTAGGTGACTTCACCAGATGGGGACGAGAAAACTGCAGGAAGTGATTGTCTTACAGCTTCTTATTTGTAGCTTCTCTTCTGTTTGAATAATAGTGCTGATGTTTGTTGGTAAGGAGTTTTATGGCTCTTAATGAATGAGGGTTCATGTGACTATCACTGTTCTCTGCCTCTCCTTCAGTTTTATCTGTGGGCAGAAAGATTCCCTACATACCTGCAGGGCTGAGACCAGCCTGATCCAAGCCCTGCTCACAAGGAGGCACACAGCCATCCCTGGCCCAGGCACTGGCTGTTTCTGCCTCACCTGGCACTGCTTCCAATCAGATTTTCCTTAGAACACAGAATTATCTTGTTCAGCTACGAGTACCACAGTGCATCTCACCATTAGCTGCTGGAGGAAAGCCAACCAAAACTACGCAGTGTGTCATGTTTGCTTTTTCTGTGATATGTTAGGAGTTTTTATAACCAGCTCACATCAGAGAGTTTAGCTGCGTGGATCTTCCTGAAGCCTGTATTTCAGTGGGGAAGAGGAGCTCTCACAGTGCTGTGATGGTTGTTTGTCAAAGGAAATATATGCAGAAAGTGGTGCCAAAGATCTCCCCTGTAGTTAGGGTGGGAAAGCACAAGCAATGCAAGAGGAATCTGTCAGCATGTTCCTGTTATTAGACAGGTGGACAAATGAGTGGATGGTTCCTGCTTGTTTTCTTACCAAAAAAAACCCCCACATAGCTCTCATCAGTGTTATCAGCTTAGCCTCAAAATGACTTTCCTCCCCATTATTGCTTATAAACAAACCTTTATCACAGATAGCTGGCCTGCTGAATTAAGACGCTGTATTAAACAGTATATTGCTTCTGTCAGGGCCAATGGGCTGTTTGTGCAGATAATAATGCCAACTGCAACAACAACAATCAGCTAGTGTAAATTAACTTAACTGTGTGAAATAATGCTTCCTATATCAGATTAGCTTGCTGAATGACTTTATCCTTAAATTAAAGCTTGCTGGGGCGTAATAGTAAATCATGGAAATGGTGCTGGGCTTTTCAGGTAATGTCTTCATACATTACTGTAATTCCAGCTCGCCAAGGCATGCAGATGGCTTTGGTCTGCAGCTCTGTGGCCCCAAAGCTCTCCCGAGCTGCCATTTTGTAATTCCAGCGCCGGCACGCTGCCTGCTGCTCCGAGATTTCCCAGGCTGCACCGGCAGCCACGGCCATGGGCTTGGAAATTATTATTCTTGTGTGGCCCTCATAACATAAATGTAAATCTTTTATGCTAACGCTGTCAGGGGTTTAGCACCAGGGCTCCAAGGTGCTCTGATGTGGAAATCACCGGCAATCCATCAAGCAAATATCATTTGGGATCCGGCAAATGACTTGCATTTTGGGAGGACTGTAAGCAGAGCATTATTGTAAGGTTAGAGAGTGATTTTGTTACTAGGTGTTTGGAGGCCTTGAAGGTGTTCTTTATTTATTTATTCTGCCATTGTTACATGGGTGTTTAAGGAATTTTGCCCTGGTTCAAATGCCCAGTGTATGACTTGATGAAAGCTTACTGTACTTAATATGCTGAAGATAACATCTGAGCAAATAACAATCTCCAAATTAAAAGCCTTAAAATATATCAACAAGACCAGACTAAGATAGATAGCTGTTATAAAAGCAATATAGGGAAAGAAATTCTCCTGGGTCTATGCTGTGAGAAAGAGTGGGATTATTTAGTCCTTCATGCTCACATGCAAAGGTTCAGTGATTGCTTGGTATTAAAAATTCAGGTTTTATTGCCTACTGTTTCATAATTTTTTTAATTTGCATTTTATAAAAGGGCAACAAAATCAAATGGTTTGAGAAATCCTTGTGATGGCTGTTAACTCTGTGTGAGACATCCTGCATGTCTCCCGCTGCATGTCGTGGGTTGGAGCGCTCCCTCAGCCAAGGCGGCATCGCCGAGTGCCGCTTCCTGACTGAGCAGGTCCAGAGCACAAGGTCCAGAGTCCAAGCACTTGCCACAGGGGACAAGTGGCAAGGAAGGTGACACAGCTGAGGGCAGAGTGAAGTTCATGTGTGAGCTTGAAGGCAGATGGCTGGGGGGACAGCTCTGTGTCTGGGCAGCCTGTCCCGTGTTCACGTCACTGCTCCACACCTTTTACCCATGGCTTGAGCTGCCTGTGTGTCCTCTGTGAGGTGACAGACCCCACCCAAATATCTGTTTCCAGAGCAGGGAGTTTGAACACCCCTGTTTTCCATGTCCATTGCTGGCAGGGCTCAGGAAAGGAGCTCTCTCAGGGAAGACCCGGAGGCATTGAGGTGTCATGCAAAGACAGTCCCCTTTGGAAGCAGAGGCCCTGTGCTCTGAGGGGTTTGTGTGGCATCGTGTGTAAATCAGCCCAAGATTTTTCTGACACTGTTAGCCTTGGTTGAGTCTGTGTACAGGTAAAGATTTAAGAGCATCACTTCTTTTGCAGAGAGCAATAAAATTCAGCTGTTTCCATTTCTTCCACCTGAGCACTTCTGAACCTACGCACTGTGTTTTCCTTCTCCCATGGTAGTTGTAACCCCTTTGCAAATCGCAGGTCAAAGCATATTAGTCTCTTTACGCAATGCACAGGTAGAGGAAACAATCCTAACATTTGTAGGCAATCGTGGCATGTGTAGCTCTGCAATTCCCAGGAAAGAACAGCAAAGTGCTAGGTCAATTGCCTCTTGTCTTTTGGCTTCTCTCCAAAATTTGCGCCTCTCGTCTTTTGGCAACCATCCAAATCTGCTCAGCTGACATAGAACAGAATATTTGAGGACTGGGCTAACAGGCTGCCACAAAGTGGCATCCCTCCAGTTTGATGTGGTGCTGTGTGTGCAGCCTGAGCCTCGTGACCAGGTCATTCCTCCCCCAGATGGACAATCAAGGCAGCAGATTCTCTAGAAGGTCCTGCTGGGCCCAATCTATTTCTTTTTCAGTGCCAGAACGTATTAGACTTGCAGCTGGATAGAACAGTGGGCTGTGCTAACTAGCTGATGTATTTAAAAACAGAGAGATGAATAATCAAATCTTCTCAGCGTGTATCCTTATTTAAAAAAAAAAAAAAAGACAAATGAGCATAGCATCATTTTCTTGCAGGCTACGGGGAGCAGCAGAAGCCTCTGTTACAGATGAGAAATCTGTTGAGTCTGGTGTTTTGAGGATGTGGAAAGTTAGCTGATAGTAGTGTATAACTCTAGTAGTCTAAACCCATTAGAACTTCTAACACCAAAGAGCAGAGAGATAAGTCACTAAGGAAAATTATCAGAACTCTGACCACTCTTGCTGTGGTCCTCTTTGTTACCATAACAGCCATTACTGGTTTTCCCTCTGTTTCCTCTGTATCCACTCATGGTTTCATGTCAGTACTTCTTCAGTGAGAATATTATTGGTTTCCTCTGAATATTTCCACAACTTTGGATTTTGTCTTCTGGAGATGGGTAACACAACAATATTATGATATTTTGATTCTACCTCTTGGATTTTTTTACTTCAAGTGTACATATTGAAAGTGTTAAATACCAGCATTATTGAGGTATTTACGATATTGGCATGTGGTCTCACTCTGTTCCTGTGCCCCAGCAGTGGACTAATGCTTTTCATGCACCATCACAGCTCCAATAGCAGGAAGGGTAAAGTCTGGAGTGATCTGGACTGTCTCCAACTCAGGCTGATGCCACTTCTTTAGCAGGCAAAAGGAGAGAGCCAAAGAGGGCTGCTCTGTATTTGGGGTCCCCAGGTCATGGAGGACGGTAACACAAGGTTCTGCAGTGGAAGGCTGTTCCACAGAGAAAGTAGAACGGTTCAACACCAGTGGTGCTGCCACCAGCATCACCTGAGGGCTCATCTGTGTCCTGTGCCAGACTTGGCTGGAAGTGGCCATGTCCTGCATGGGAGTCCCCAGCCACTTCCTCACAGAGGGCTCTGCTCCCATCTCCTGATCAGGGACACCCTGGATACCAGACCAGCACAGCAGGGCTACACTGGCCCTGCTATGGACAGGAGCTGCTCCTCCAGAGGAAGGAATCAAGAGCTTGTTTTCAAAAAGGACTGGGAACCAAATCTTGCCTGGTTACCTTTCTGCAGGAAATACTGCTGAGATATAGATATCCTTCAGAACACCTTCAGTGAGAATATACCTCAGCTTCCATTAGCTGTTCCTGAATAAATTGAAAAAGTAGAACCTGTCAGTTTTGATTGGCATGTAGTGCAGCAAATGCACAGTAAAAATTCCTGTTGTATTAGCAATGACAGATGGAAATAAATACACAATATTAGAGATTTAAAAATGCACACAGCAAAACCTGTTATATAAGCATATGTGATGTGCTGCCTGATTGTGTAACTGTTTTGTTCACATTTGCTTGGTTCTAACATTTTTAACTGGGGATTGAAGCCAACAGTCTTCCTGGAGGGGATGGTGGAAGACTGAGGATTGCTGCCTCAAAAAAAAGTGTTCTGAACTTCTTTCTTCAGAGTCACTACTCAGGAGGGATCATTGACTATTAAGATCTGCTTTTCTTCCTTCATCAGCTCTAGCAGAGTTCACTGTATGTTCGCTGTAATTTAACCATAGCTAATTAGAGCTGGGAACCTGGGAGTTTTGCCGTTGTTTTCACTGGAGCCAGGATTCCTCCCAACCTGTTTTTCTGTATAGATCTAATACTCCCTCAGTGGGCTTAAGGTTTGGTAATGATAATGACATAGCTCTATTATATCTCTGGGGGAGAAAGGCTGCTAATTGTCAGCCATGACAAAAGTGTGATTACTCTTTAATTGTGTTCTTATAAAAAGGCATTATATGTATTTCCTCTTAATTGCCTAAGCACAAGAACTTTGCTCTGAAATATGTAAGTTTCTTTTGTTGAAAGGCCATAGTAAAGAAATTAATCTGGAATAAAAGTTTTTGTCATAGCACAAAGAACCACTCAAGGATCAATCGTCACAAGGGTTGTATCCACAATTTTGCCAAAAGTGGTGCTCGTAGAAGTGCACCACAGATGCTTTTGAGACCTTGATATTTTCCTACTTTTGATGTTGCAGCAGTTTATGCCATGTAATATGAGTTTATTTACTGCCAGACAGGGATCTGAGTCTGCTCTAGAATTTCACCCTGACAGTACCTTTTAATATTATCAGAAGTCACTCATGCTTTTTAGTCTGGCCTGGGAGATGGAAGTGGAGCCAGCTTTAGATCATCCTCATAATGCTTTTTGGAAAGTTTCCATGTAAGAAGATGTTACATTTGTAGGTCTGATTCCCACAGTTAGGATTTTTAATAAAATGTTACATTTTGCACCCCCTTCCCATGCAAAGTGCAAACATCTGTTGCTGGAGTGCTTTGCTTTGCTATTCCCAGCCTTGCCATCCTCTGACCTCGGGTAGTTAGCTCTCCAGCAGTTGTTCTTCCCTCTAGAAGTCAGAAGGTTTACTGAAATGCTTGTGCAAAGTTTTCTACTGCTCCCATTTCACATTTAGATTGTTGCAAACTGCATTAAAATCAGATGATAAAAGTTGTAATATATCTTTCTGTGAAATTAGGAAGGATTCTGTGCATCTTTACTGTTCAAATCTAAATATAGGAACTTTTCAACATATTTTGATTTATGATCTTTGTCTGCTGTATATATATTGAATATATAGTTTCCTTTCTGTGTTTGGGAATTTTCTTTTAAAAAATGTTAAATATAAAATCATCAGTATGTCAGATAAAATCTCCTTACACTCATCTGCTTCATGCTGACAGGACATGCTACAGCTGTGGTAAAATTTGGTCATACAGTCTGTAAGAAAAGTTAGAGTCCTTGAAGAATAATGGAAGACTGAAAAAGTAATTGCTAGAAAAGTTGTGCTAAATGGGAATTAGAATGAAAGGAAAGTTGCAGATGTGAATATTAACCTTCCTTCCTTGAATTTGCAGGGATGTGGACAAAGGAAATGCTAATACTAATCTGTAATTGAATATCAGGTTAGACTCTGGTTTATACCCAAAAGATTATTTGTTTCGTAAACTAAGCAGGATACATTGAAGGACATTCCCTGTTGACTGTTTGATGTGGGTTGACTGATCTTGTCCCCTTTCCTGTTAATCCATGTTGTGGTGTCCTGGTGCAAGTGAAGGTAATGCAGGATTTTGATGCGATAAAGGGAAGCAGAGCCTGATACTCCAAAATCACGTGTGGTTTATTTAGTATTTTGCTCAGAATTTTCTGAAACATTCTTTTCTTTTTTCTTTTCTGTAAAAAGCAGGTTGGGTTTGTGTGATTGTGGCTTCATCTTCTCCTGATGGTTATTTACCACCCTCCTTACTGTTCTAACCTGAGCAGAGCTGGAGAGAAAGCAGGGGAGGGGAGGACTGTGTTGAAGTGTGTGTGAGATTTATTTACATCCCTGATTGCTGGGGAAATAGATGGAGCAGTTAATGGAAGAACACCTGCTTTGGGGTATTCACATGTCCTTAGTAAGCTTTCAGAATCCTAAAAAGATTTTATTATCATTAGCTCATTGAAACTGAGTTCAAAATAAGAAATAGTGCCATCATTTTTCCCAGCACTAAATCTTGGATTCCCTCCCCAGTCATTGTTTCTAATTGTAACCTCATCTCCTGATTGCATTTGCCTTCTTTTTCATAAGGCCTGCTGGAAACACTTCTGTATGTAATGTTAACAGAAAGTAGATCAATTGCAAGTTACTGGAAGCCAATTTTCCATAGCAGAGATCGTATCAGTTCCTTTAATTTATGGAAAATTAGACTAGTTCTATACTCTCTTCCTGCCCCCTCATAAATAGAGTTTTGTACAGTTATGGGTTTATAGAAGAAGATAAAATTTCTCAGTTTACTCCAAGATGACCAGAATTTCACCTTTATATTTAAACATGCTTACAAAATATAATAAAGGAGCAATGCTTATATGTATATATATTTTATTTTTTTAGTTTGAATTGGAGTGGGGCATCTGCCTGTAAATGCTTCTGCTGCATATATGAGCTCCTTCTAAAGCAGGCAGAGAATTTTGTGGATGACAAGAGTCTCTACTGTTAATGACTGGTCTCGAGCATCAATCAAAACTCTGGCATTTTGTAAAGTTGATGTGCAGCCTTTTTTCTTTGCCTCCAACACCATCTTTCTTCCTGAGACTTGGTGATATTTTACAAAATCTATCATATAACCCCAGTTGCTCTGGACATTTTCTTCTCAGTCTGGAATGCAGGAGTCAGCAGCACACTGCTATCAATTGTGCTAAAAGATACTGACAAGTCATGTATTACGAGATTTGACCTCTGGCCATGGTATAAGAAGCCTGTGCAATGTGCCTTGAATTTCTGACCCTGAAAAACAAATAAAGAACTGAGAAAGTGTTTCTTCAGCTTCACTTCTTATAGGAATGAGCAGGGAATAAGTGCCTTCTGGTTTATTGTGGGCACTGGTGGAACTTTCTTTTTCTCTAAAGTCTAAAAGAGTATGTGCCCAGACTATGAAGAAGCAGAGAAGACTGAACAGTAGAACATGAAAAACACAGGATTCTCTATTTTCATCTCCTAGTCTAGATGAATAATTGGAGAACTCCAAGAGCCTGATGCAAAAGAAATAGTCCTTGTTTCAGCTTCATGTTAGTCTTTTGACAATGACAGTATGATATAAAAATGGTTTAGGGGCTAACATTAAAATGAAAACAATTATCCTATATATAGAGTAGTACACTCCTCCCAGGCAGTACATGCTGAGAAAGCTTCTTGCTGTGGTCTATATGAGATGCTGGTTTGAAACCCTCCCAAACCAACACATACACATAATTGCAAGAAATCAAAGGTTGGGCTATTGCTGTGCAGACAGGATTGTTCTCATATGAGAGATGTTTCTGATGGTAATTTTATGAGCAATAAATCTTTGATGTTAAGGACCCACTTGTCTGTCCATACAATTTCCTTCAGTAAAAGAGTGAGGGGACCTTTGATACAGGCTGGCTTGATCTGATGGACAGAAAATTTAGGCCCAAGAGTCCTGGCAACTTTGCAGGCTGCTTTTTTCATTCCATGACAAAGAGGGATTGCAGAGGCCTTTTCTCTGTGCTTTGCTTTTCTTGGTAGGAAGGTAGCCTGGATAAATTGCAAACTGTGCAAGTCAATATTTGGAGCCAGTTAGTCCTGTAGATTATGTATAATGGAATGGAAAGGATTCTGGCCCTCATCTTGCATTATTTATAGTGAAAATGAGAGATGTTTATTGAGCAATTATTACAAGCACATATTAATTTTATACAACTCTGGTTGCAAACAGAGTTATGGTGCACTAAAGTCTTCAATGAAGACTCTGTTAGACTATGTAGGAAAGAAAAGGAGAAAGGCCTTAGGATTCTTCAAAAATCTTCAGTGAAGAATAATTGGACTTGGTTGCAATTCACCTCTGGGGAGACAGAGGAAAATATCAGATGTTTACTGGTGGGGGTCATGGTATCTCTGTTCAACAACTTGGCATGTGATTGTGCAGAAGTTCCTGGCCTCCCTTTGCAATTGTTCTGGCGGGCATCCTGTGCTAGAGACAGGCCCTGCTGCCCCTCCAGTGTGCTGCCAAGGTCAGCTCACACTGCTGCTCGGGCAGGGCTTTGGTGCCAGCATGGGAGGCAGTAAAGGTGCTGCATTTCTTGTGTGTTGCATGGCAGCCTGGTTTCAAACTGATCCTCAGGGGGGAATGGAGGACTCCCTACATGGCAATCACTTTTCCTTTCTTTTTTTTACTTTTTCTCTCTTAGATTTCTCAACATGATCCTCTGAAACAAAATTATATGACTGTGATATACTAAGCTGAAGTGACAAAACAGACTTAGTGGGGAAAAGCACTGTACTCCCTCACCTTTACTGGTTCACAAAAAGTGGTTTTATAATCTCTTTATAGGAAACCTCACTGTAAGATATGACTTCTTAGTGTAGTTGGTAAACAAGCTGCCTTTTAGGCAAGCACATCATTAAAAGTATGATGCATCACCTTACCAAAACACTTGAAGATTTTTCCACGAAATCCATATCTTGTCCCATAAATAAGAATGTTAAATGATGAGCACTTCCTACATTATACACAACCGTGGATGTGATGTCCTTCTTGGTGAATTTTTGTTAAGAAACAAAATACAATTTTTATTGAGATCAATAAAAGATTAAGGTGACAAAGTGATTTATTGGCTGTACAGAATGCTCATTTTTTCCCCAACAACAGCACAACCAACCAAGAAAAAAACGGAGGATGCCATGAAGTGCTTTGTATTTAGCTTTGTTTTTACCTTGCGTCCTTGGAAAACTGGGAAAACAGAGCAAAGTCATCCATCAAACCTTAAAATAGTGCTTAAAGTGAATAAGTGCTGCTCTGGCCCTCAGACTACAACATATGGAGGAACTTATTATATGACCCACTACACACCAAAGTCCATGGAAATGCTCCCATTAACTTCAATGAACACAACTTCACTACTGCATAATGAAAGCTGGAGAGAAACCAATTTATCAGTGCATGAGAAATGGTGCTCAGCATCGAGCATTTCTTTTGATTACTGCAAGGCTGCAAAGCCAGTTTGCCTCCTTGATGTATGATTTGATGTGCCTCTGAAGAAAACTTTATTTTAAAGCTCTCAAAGAGGGGTGGATTAAATGTCCCTGGAAAAAGATCCCCTGAATGCACTTTTTCCCCGAGGAGCAACGTCTCATATTGGCTTCCCCTGGTGTGAATCTAAGCAGGGTCTGTAATGAAGCAGTGTGAGAGTCTCTGTTTCTGCCTCCTGCAGCTCCTCCCCAGAACAGGCAGAATCGCTTTTGGTGAAAAATCCCACGTGGATGAGGAGAGAGGAAATGAAACTGTGTTGCTGCTGAGTATTCCAGATGAGCTATCACCACTGGTGCTCTGAGAAGCTCGGGGCACTGGGGGAAGCCACAGAGCTGCTCAAAATCTGTGTAACCTGACTCACACTGCAGGGGAATTCTGCACCATCTCTTGATTGAGTGGCCCATATCTAAATCTGCACCTGTCCAGTCTGGGAAGGAAAGCAGGAGACTAATTGGTATTTTCCAACTTCACTTCTGTCTGGCCATTGCTTAGAGCCTGGCCCAAGCATCTGGCTCAGAGGAACACCAGGGTGGCACCTGCTGTGTGGTGCTCCTGCAAATGGACATGGAATGCAATAGAAGCATTTTGCATATATGTCAACAGGCAGACCTTAGTGTGCCTGTTTATGTGCCTAAAGTTAATTGAAATACAAATTTTAGTTATTTACACTGGAAACATTTACTTGAAAAGCTTTGTGTGAAATGCCGTGGTACCACATATATCCAAACACAGGATAACCCCATGCCTATTGTGTAAGCAGTGAAGGTTAGCATAGTTTTTTATAGCATGAAAAACAGTAGTAAAATACATCTGAGACCCTAAAAGTGAGCTGCCAACTCTATATATAAAGTAAAATTTACCACTTATATCTAAGCAATGATCCATACCTCACTAAACAGAAGTTCAATCAAATATATAGAATAAAACCTAACCATTTGTGACTGTAGTCATTACTGAGCTCTGCTTTTAAATAACACTTTAAATTTGTATACATTTTACTGTGGTAAATTCCTTATCAATTTCTTAAAGCATCATTGGTACATTTTGTATTTAATTTTATTTTATCTGTAATTGCATCTAGTTTTTTTTACAACAGTTCCTTTTTTTCAGTGGATACTTTGTGCATATTTATCTCAACTCTTGTTGCAGTGTCTTAGAAATTGTTGGTACCATGGGAAAGGAAACCACAGCATTTCACAGAAGGTTTTGGGGAGGGCATGTTGTAAGTGTAGGCCCATTGCATTGTGTTCTGTATGAATATTACAGAGCAGAAGTGAATCTGCTTCAACCCTTACATGTCCTAGGAGTGACATTCCAACCTTGTGACCCTGCACCAGTAGGTTGGACCATCCAGCAGCTATTCTTGTCTCTGCATGAGCTTGGCTTGGTTTCTCTTCTTTTCCTGCTGGTTCTGTAGGTTACACCCAGGTGTAAACATGTGGTAGAAGGGGAGGGGGGAGTGTGTGGCAGAACAAGGTGCTGGGTTCTGCCTAAGCTGTTCCTTGCTTTCTTAGGGCTGTTGTAGTTTGATGGGCTTTGCAAGCATTGATGCACAAGGTGCTGCCTGATGGTTATGTGGTGAAACCAAACCAAAAGGAGCTTTTGTTCACTGCACACAATACTGACCTTCAAAACTGGAGCTCTGGAGATTGTCAATTAGGCTCAATCCCTGAAGAGGGTATGGAGTTGGAAAAGTTCCTCGTGTATGGAAAGTGTGGCCAGCTAAGTACCAGACAGAAATGCCAGGGGAAAGGACATCAGTGTGACACACAGATGGCCCACTGCCAGAAGCAAACCAGCATAGCAGCATCAGATGGTTTTAATATGTAGTAAAAAATTATTGTGCACAGAAAGTACTTGTTATATGCTTCTTATTCTCATCTGGAATATATAAGGACTGAGGTTTTATTAAGTTTGGTAATTTCTGAGACTTCAGAGTTAAAGCAGCCATCTGCATGTTGCTTTAAAACAAGAACTGACTTTTCAGCACCATCTTTATCCAGCTCTATCAGAGAGAAGGAATGTGTAGAATGCATGGTGTATCTTTGAACTAGACAGAATCTCAACTGGAAAAATATTCTGTTGGAATAAAAATTGCTTTTGAGCCTTTTGCACATTTAGAATGAGTGCTGGTAGAAAAGCTTGCCTCAGCCTTCATGCTTTCGGGGGGTTCCTGCTCTTTGCAGTCCCTGAGTCCAGTTACCTACTGTAACTTTGCCCCCTTCAGTGGGAAGTTCACTGTAGCTTTCTTGCAGTGGAAGTGCATAGAACAGGACAGTCAAGTTGGTTATAAGTTTGGTGTTTTAGAGATTGGTTTCTGCACTGAATTTTCCTTTATGACTGTTGGTCAAGTCACTTGATATCTCTGAGCCTCTGTTGCACTCATTAAAGCTGGTAACATGCTATGCTTCACAGATGTGGATTTAGAAGTTAAATGAAGCTCAAAATTTGATTTTTAAAATTCAGTCTTGGATTGTATGACTGGTACAATGATGAAATAAAAGCAGGGTTACTGCAATTACTGAACAATTTATCTCCCTGAGATAACTGCATTAACTTGGCTTAGTTGTCTCTGTAAAATCGTGGGAAGGCAAGCTCATGCCAATGCACAACACTTTGTGGTTTGGCACATCAGCCTGGCCAAGAAACCTTGGAAAGCATGTTTGGAAAATACACTTTCAATTCTTGAGGCCATCGTGGAGGACAAGCAGGTGAAGTTCTACCTCCTCAGCACAGATTTGTGGTCTGGGCTCTGCCTCCCCTGTATCATCTTTCAAAGGCTCCTCACAGGCAGTAGCCTCTGTCTTATGGCATTTTTTTAATCCATCTACACCTCCTCCCGCTGAGATAAACACTTTTGCTACTTTATCTTCTCTTTCTTACTGCAGAAAGAAAGGCATAATAACATCATTTTCTCTTTATGCATCCTATCCATGTTAATGACCATGTGTTCTATATTTTGTTTGTTCATGTTGTGATGTTTTCCAGTGGGATAGTATTCAAAAGTATGTGTAGCAAAATGTTACTGTCAGCATGTGGATTGAAAAGCCTTTGCCCATAGATGGTCAAACAATTTTGTGCATCATTTTGGAAAGAGCAAGTGTAACTCCAGTGTTGAGGACCTTCTCTGATTTGCACTGAATGATTATTGGGAAAATGTACACAGATGTGGAGCTCTTATATAGAGCAATCTTAATATTTATTGCTTTTTAATTATTTCAAACTACATCCTTCTTAAAACAAGATTCAAGAAAGTCACAGAATGCTTTTTAGTGTATATGTGTTTTATTGGAGGGCATTAATAAGTATTTTGTGTTTGACCAAGGCAGATGAGACATTCAAAATAGCACTCCAGTTAATAATTGAATATTAATACAAATGCATGACTGTGTTGCCAGGATTGCAGAAAACAAGGAATCATGCACTTATTATTTTAACTGATATGATACAATCAGCAGGGAACTCTTCTTTAGAGAGCTGGGTAGTGTCTGCTGTGCTGGTTAAAGCCAAATCCAGAGTGCTTGTATTAATGCAGTTTGTGGAATGAGTTTAATGTATAGATATCAGGGGGCAGAGAGAAAGACAGCAATGTGAGGTTGGGTTGGGGTTTTTTTTTTGTTGCTCTTCTTTAAGAAACAGGGTACTTCTACCTATTATTTGGCTTGGCTAAAGAGGAGGAGGATAGAGGATGAATAAAAGTCACTGTCTAAGAGAGATGGGTCTTGCATTAATGCTGGGCAAGGCTCGTTGTGCTGTAGGGAGATATTTTGAAACAGGATGGTACCTAAATGTCCTTCACACGGGTGTCATTGCAGAAGGATATGGCTCTTACATGCACTTCATATAGGTGCCTGAGGGGAGGAGAGTAGAGCAGTACCAGAGAGCTGTTTGAGATGGGAAGTGAAATTACAGGTGTTCATGGTCTCAGTATTTATGTATTAATTACCCAGATTTGCATAAAAGTAAAACAATTTAACTAACATACGTAAAAACCCTATAAACCTAAAATGGCTGTTGATATCAAAGATCCATTCCAGGTCTGTCTCTGCTCCTTTCTTCCCATATAAAATTCTCCCCACTCCTCCTTGGGGAAGGGAGCTGCTGTCGTAAAGAGATCAGCTAGAGAGAGGAGAATAATAATGGCAGCATTAGCACGGAGCACTGTGCAGTCCCCTGCCTCTGCCACTCTGCCTCTGTCCTCCCTGGCAGCTTCCCTGCAGCAAGATGCAATATATCTCTGGCTTTGAATATTTCATTTCCAGGGGTACTTCTGCTTTGCTTTCATGTTATATTCAGCGTTACCTATTTATAACACTTTTTAAAACCGATTTTCCAGCTTCGTGAGATGGTACAAGAGAAAGAGAAGCTGTGTATCAGTGTAATGATAAAAGGCATGAGGAAAAGGGGGAAGTAATAATTGGTTGCAAATCAAGTTATGAACCTCGAGCAAAAATAAAAGTGGAAGAAAGAGGGAAGAAGGTTTTATAACCTCAGTGAATAGCAGAAATTACAATGTGCTGTGTACATTTGGTTTGTACTTTTATACCAAGTTAGTGGATAAGGATATTTATCTGATGTTGTTTGCTCTACACATAAACTCTTCTGATTTAGATGATAGATAGAAACCATTTATACAGATAAACACAGTAGGGGTCTAAACACGGATCCCTGTGGAACACCAGATGTGAGTAAATGAACATTTGATTTTCCTCTTGTCTGCTTCTGACAACCTGATGGATAAGAAACCATCTCCTGAATTCCCTTAAAACCTGATAGCACTAATGCAGATAATAACACAGAGTGAGATATGGTATTTATTAAATCTGCTCTCTAAATATTAATACGACAGCAGCTGTGATCTTTCTACTCTTTAACTGTACTCTTTAAGCATTGTGTCACTTGCTAACAAAGATAAATGCACAGGACTGATGGAGAGGGTTTAGGACCACAGGGGTATTCAAATACTTAAGATTCATGCAATTTAGAAATTAATATTCTACATCACCATTGATTAAATAAAAGGAGTGTGAGAAATTTACAAAATTGCTTTTAAAATGGAAGCAGATTGTGTGAATGGAATAAGAAGCAACTATGTTAATTCCTTTTTGCCCATTGTCCCAGGTGGATCTACCACTCACCACCGCAGAGTGTATTAGCAGAAAGGAGCTTTAGTATTTCATAAGTTAGAAATATCATCTGTGAAGTGTCAGCAGTTTTATATCCATTTTTCTCTTCCTCTCCATTTCCTCCATAGCTCTGAGACAAAGGTCTTACAGAGGAAGAGGCCACCAGGGGCCATGTCTTGGCCAGATGCTTTTATTCACTGTGTCATGTCTTTTCCAGAGTTAACTGTCAAATGAACTTGTAGTTCAAGCATTCTCAGGTGGTGGGGGGTCACTTCCAGTGCCATCATTTGCTACCTAAAGCTAAACTCATCAACTCCCTCCTGCCAGGCAAGCCCATAAGCCCAGCCCCTCTCCCAGGTTACATAGTCTCCTTATTTCTTAGCCCAGTTTGGTTGACTTTGGCTGAACTGGGCTGCACACTTAATCAGTGAAGACATGGTGAGGATCAGGACCAACTTTTGCAAAGGTGGTCATTCTCATTTCCTTTATGTAATGTAAATCCCCATGTAAGGGAACAGTGAAAAGTGAAACTAGTGTCATCCAGACCCTTACGTGATGTGCTGGCCTCTTCCAGTCTCTGGGACAGAGTTGCAGCACCCGAACACCAGCTCTGGGTTTGTGTCCATGTTTGCACAGAGATTGAGGTGTTGATCACGTGCAGTTTGACTTGACTGCAAACAAGCATTTGGAATCCACACTAAGGCAACTTTTGGAGTGCAACATTAGGTGCTTGCATTTAGTGTGTGGTGTTCAGTTCCATACTCATGTGGATGAGGAGCCTCTGCTTGTTTCACATCAACTTTTCTGAAAAGAGACTCAGTCCACAGGGGAAAAAATAGCCTTTGTTTACACCAAGCTGGATTGCTGAGGTGACAGCTTTCACAGGAAGAGACTCTGGAAGACTAGATTCATTAAGGATCCTTTCAGCTCAGCTTTGTCTTGGTAACTGTCCCAGTTTGAGTCACACCTGTGGGCACCAGCAAATCTCCCCAGTAGGATGTTTGTAGTGCCCATTGTGCTTTCTATTCCATGTCAGCGTAGCCTCCCTCGTGGTGAGTGACTGCAGCTGTGCAGGCTCTTCTGCAGCAAATCCACCAGCCCCAGTTTGAATACATTGATTAGGGATTTCACACTACATTCAATAAACACAGTAGAAGGTGCTCAGAATAATTCTGCTGTTGGAAAGGAAAAGCTAATTGGCTTTGAAGAAAACCCACCTGCAGTTTGTACCACTCCGCTGGTCAGAAACCGGACTGTGGATAATTGAGATGGTACAAAACACCTCCTACCTCATTCTCACAACTTTTGGATCCATTAATTCCTCCAGTGTGTTGTGCCTACTTACAGGAGGATGTTACAACAGCTTAGTTTGTTATAAACAATTCTGCCCCATTTACTTTAGAATTTTGTGGTTGTTAAACCATAAAGTCAAATAGAATCGGAATTTGCAAACAAAGTTGCTTGGAAATAGGGACCTTTTTTTTCCTGCAATCCACTGTTTTGGTATGATATTAGAGACTAAAATTTCATAAAAAGGAGAACCATATCTTCACATAGATGCCTGGATGGTTATACTTGAGGAGAATATTTTAGATGGTAGATGGTTTGGAGAGTTCTTTAAGGGCGGTTCCTTTTGTTTTCCTTTGTGATTTGTTTGAGGACAGGAATCACAAAAATTGTGTGCTCAATTCCAAAATTAAACACAACTTTGATGTGGATTATGAGAGCACAGAGCTTGTGAGTAGGGTAATTACATTTGATTCTATCAAATATAAGAGTGGATTCTGTTTTGCTCAGTAACAATCAACACTGCAGTTGCTGCTCCTGTTCAAAGAGCATTATGGTACTTGTGACAGAAAAAGTCAAACTGTCACTGAACATTGTTATTTTCAGTGTTATTCTAATGTTAAATGAGGGTAAAGTTTTAGGGAGTTAGAACTGTGTCTTAGTCCAAATGGTAAATCTTACAAATCTTCTCACAGCTTTCACTAAATATATATTTTGAGTCTTTGCACAGCATTTGGGGATGCAAATTGATAGTTCACATGCCTTAGTCCCAGAAGACAACAAACTATCCCACTGTTAAGTTGGCAAGAGCAGATCTAACAGCATATTTTGTACATCATGTTTTTTCTAGATCAAAGTTGTTTTCAAACATTTGTAATATGTGGCTTCTAAGAACTTTGTAGTCTGGAAATCCAAACTCCTGTAAGCAAATTGAAACCGAGTGATGTTAGGCTTGAGAGTTTCTTGGTTTCCTTTTATGGATCCCTTACAAATAATCCTCAGGTGTCTGTGGAAAACCACTGATATAGGTTTAAATAGTCTAACAAGATAAAAATTTCCTGTTGAAATGGTAAATTTCTTTCATCAGATCTTTTAGCCAAAGTAGCCACAGAGCAATTGCTAGCAAGGGCAGTAATTAGGGTTCTGATGCTAATATTAAAAGAGGAAATCTCGGTACACTGAAGTCTTATGTTCATCAGGCATCTGATCTGATTACTTTTTTTCACTAGCACAAGTCGAGATAAGAAATTGCTGGTTGGAAATGGTGTCCTGAGTGAATAACAATTTCTGTGAATGAAGTGGAGTTGCCATATTTTTTTTGTCTGTGTCTGCAAGAGGCTGATCCAGTCTAATGGACAGAGAGAGCAGCAGCATTATTCATAGCAATATGTAAAGTACCCTCTTGGGCTCACCATACATTTTATCTTTCATTATCAATTTGACACTCCTGCATGGGTAGATTCATTCTCTGGCAGGGAATACCACAGGCTATATTTCTGTGCTTTTTCTCCCTCCATCCAGTCATTCTCTCAGTGCCCTGGTAAATCATTGTGTTAAATCATTAATAGTGAAGAAAGGCATGCTACGTAAGCAATTATATACTGATTAATGTCTAAGTTCAATCCCTCTCTTCAAAGATATTGCTGACCTGCTGAGTATCTCCATCATATTCATTTTCTTTGTTCTTTGGTGGAAGCTGATGGCTTAGCAGTGCAGGCACAAAGGCAGGAGTGTGCTCGCTTTCGCTTTCAGATCCTCGTGCACAGCACTGAACACAAACAGTTGACATTCTCTCTCCACATCAACATGAGGGCACACAAGGGGTGGAAATCTTCAGTAAAGCTTTACCTAGCTGGCAAAATCCTGTGCACACCCTCAGAACTGCCCTCCTTGTTAACAGTATGGCAGTTCCAGTGGTCCCAGCAGAAGATAGAAATATTTATAGGATGTTTGCATCGATAGACATTGTCTGCTTTGAAATCAGAAATAGATATTGAAATGTGACTGACGAGTTCTACCTTCTCTACTCAGTCTTTGACTAGTTGTTTCGGTCCTTTGTGCCTGAGTTTTCCTACTTTCCCACACTCAGTTTTACCCTTTGTATTTTATCCTGTAATTTGTGGACCATTTGAGAGACAGTAGGATTCCTGCAGCATACCTGCCATATAGGGTTTGATTTCAGCAGGTGCTTCTAAGTGTTATTGTAATTCTAAAAATCAGATTTGTGTGTAATTTTATTACGACAAGTGTAATAGACCTCGTAGGTTTTTACTTCAGTGATGTTCTCTTTTTTTGGTCAAACCTAAAAATCAGACAGTCCCTCCCCTGAGTTGCCCCTCAACATCCTTAATACACAATATGAGAAGGGAAGCAACCACTTGTATTACATTGAATCTGTTCCTGGAGCAGACGATGTGTTAGTAAATTCTGAGGAACAGAACTGAAGTTTAGGAGAACCAAAGCTTGTTAGGTTTGTCAGAAAGGAGAACAGCATGGATGATGTAAGTTATGTCATGCAACACTGCAGGAAAGAGTGTTTTAAACTGCCCATAATGATGCATTACCATTTCTGATCATGCTGCAAACACTATAGACTCTCACAAGCTTTTTTGCTTCCATGGATGGAGAGTGTTTGCAAGCATGTACTTATTTCCCTGCTAATCAGTCCCCAAAATATCTTCTGGGCTGAGATGTAATTTATATTGTCAAAGCTGCAGGACCCACTAAATCTAGAGCAAGTGGAAAGCAACTCAGTTTTTTATTTAGAGATGCAGTACAGAGCAAACATAAAACTTAGATTACCAAATTCTGATAGGCATTGCAGCTAATCCTGTACAGCCAGAACCAGAATGGCATGTCACAAACAGGAAAAAAAAGCAAAGACAGACACATTATTTGGGAAGAAAGTAAACAATTATGAATGTTAAAACTCAATGTGTTAGACAATGAAAATGACTGTGTGTGATGCAGCAGTGGAACATGGCAAAGGTTTGTGAAATCTCAGGGTCCTGAAAATGTAACTTTATAATTGCCAATGTTTTATTATTACTTGTGCCCAGTAATGCTTTTGATAAGCAGAATGTTTCCCGGCTCTCCCAGGAGTGGCCCAGGCTTCACAGTTTAAAATAGATGGAGAAAATATTCAGGGAGCATTAACTTCAAGCAGGACTTTCTGCTCTGATTGACAGAATTCATTACAGAAGGTGTGTTAGAGTTTTTGTGCTCTTGCAATGGCTCAGCTGGTCTTCAAGCGTCACTCCTCTGAGGGTGATTCAGCCCAGAACCCCCTCTACCCTGCAGTGATAATTTTTCCTTGGTCTTTATACAACAACAGAGACAAATAATTTTGGTTAGTTTCTCTAGCCTTGCTAATTCAAATTCTCTGTTAAATCCCACTGAAAATACAGCTCAATCTGAGGAAGTCTTTATTTCCTCTGCTCTCACTCTGCCTTTGCCTGTTGAAGTTGGACTCTCCCCAGACCCCAGTGGGCTGCCTTGTTTCTCCCTCCCCCGCTCACAGATCTATGCAGCATAAGAAATTTGACCATGGCTACTTAGGAATCTCCAGGATTTTTCTCATCCTGTGAGGGCTGTCCCAGTTCAAAAGCATGATGAAATCCATCACTGGAGGAGGCAACTCTCTTAGCCATGGCAGTGTGGACTGCGAAACGTGGTGTTTGGGGAGGGCTCCCAAGGAAGGAATTTGCCTACTTACCTAATAAGGCACATCCTGCAGTTTTTCTGGAGGGTATTCTAGGAAGCTTAAGTTGTTCTTTATTTATTTAAAGGCTTTATGTAAAAAAGGAAGCTAAAAGAAACCTCCCCAGGCATTTCCAGATGCAAAGATTGCTGATATTGGGGAGTATTTCAAAGATGTTTGAAGCTGATTGACCTCAAATGCTTGTGACCCACTTGCAGCTCAATCCTTCCTAAATGTGAGGGATTCTGTTAGGTATTTACCTTCAGCTGCTGGTACCACACTGCTCTCAGGTGATGCTCATAAGAGAAAGCTCTCACAAGCTTATGCTAAATTAGAGGTCAGCCTAGAAAAGTGTAAAGGTCCTTATTTGCCTTAAAAATCTACGAATCGATAGCGAGGGCTAACAAAAGGTCACTGGTCACAGATAAAAGGCTAACTATCAGACCATCTAGCAGAGCTACTAACACTTTTTATTATGAGGTTAAAATAAATCCTACATTTGGTTGTCAGATATTGTTCAGTTGCTTTTGTTCCCCTGGAGCAGTTTCATGCACATGCTTTCCTCCCTGTGGGCTGCTCCTGAGAAACCACCAGCTCCTCCAGAGCACCAGAGAGAGCCTCCTGTGAGTCCCTCCCAAGCATTCCCCAAAGTGTTGTGCCACAAGCAGCAGAGCAGCTCTCTGGTCTGAGTGCCTTATGATTTATGAATAACTATGGTTTCCATTAAGCTGCAGAAAGGGGATAGTGTGTTTCCCCCTGTGCTGAGAACCCCATTTGTTTCCGTTCCTGTCAGCAGTTTGCATAAGTGAATGATTTTATTTCATGTGAGAGAGAAGGCAAACACACAAGTTATCCCAGCAGTGGAAGATTTGTCAAATAAAGCTTTTAATAATGGTGTTATTTGACAGTTTTATCGCGCTTCAACTTTCGAGCAGTTTGAAGGTGGTAGGTTTTCAATAAAAATTAAGTCCTTATCTAGAAGAAATTCGGTCCCTGTTGTTTTAAAAGAACTAGTCTTGGCTGCATTGGAGCACCTTAATCTACTATTGAAAGTAAATCTCAATCCTTTTCTGTATTAATATATCTTGCAATCCATCATCAGTAGGTGTTCTGTGTATTTTTTTGCCCTAGTATATCAAGGTGGCCTGATAAACCACCTTCCTAACCAAACTTGTTGGGTGATCATTATGTTTCTCACAAGAATAAATTATCCAGTGTAGTTCTCTGAGGCTTACTTAAATAGTCCAGCAGTGTTTCCAGTCACTCTTACTTATTTCTTTAATTTGTTTAAGGGGTCCAGTAAGTTATTCAGGTGAGGAGAAAAGGAACAGGGAAGTTGGTGGTTTTCACAAGGTCAGAGTTAATCCTATCTGTGTTCATAAATCATTGTACATCACAGGATAACCACACAGAGACTGAGAACATGTTAATAAAGAACCAGTTCTGCCCTGAAAGTTCCTTTGCTTGAAAGAGGGATTTTCAAAAGAATCTGAAACCTCCAATTACATAAACATAAAATTAAAGATTATACTGTTTATAAATTTGCTACTTTAATTATAATGGTTGATCTTCACTGGTCTGAGGCAAAATTAAATTTTAGTACAAGCCAATTTCTGACGAGAGGGTTCTATAACCTTGCTAAGTGTTTGATTTGGACAATTGGAACAATAAACAATAGTATGAATAGAAGGAACATAACTTAGATATAAATTTTCTGCCCAAGTTCACAGATAGAGATGTTGTGAGAGCCAAGATTTGATGTGAAGAGATCCTGCCTCCAAGTTTTCTTATACGCTGACATAAACTGGCTCCACTAAGCACAGACCCTTTTCTTATGCTTAAGAATTCAGCTTATATATCACTTTACCAAATGATATTTACAGATGTTCAGTTGGTGTATTATACCTGGTAAAATTGACTCCTATCCTGTGTCTGTACATCAGACAGAACATCCTGCATCCCAGGGATTTCAGCTCAGTTTGGGAATCATTAGAGTGAAGTCTTCCTGCTCTGTATTCTCATTAGCAGTGTTTTTAAAACCAAACACACATATGGCATATTTTTAATGTCACAGGTTTTGTTCCAGAGTTCTTCCAATCTGGTTCAATAAACAAAATGAACAGAAACAGGAGCTAGAGAGAGGAAGGACAAAAGAACAGCAAGAAGTTTGTTAGCTGAGGCACTGGACCTCTTTCAGCATGCTGAGGTCTCCCCTAAAAGGCCTTAGGAGTATTTGTATTCTCTTCTTTTCACTAAAACTTGCTGAAAAGCTCTTGAAAGAGCTTGTGCTGTTGAAGATCTTGAAGTCTTATAACTTGCAATAAAAAGCACTGTGGGTTAGCTGTGCCCAGTCCTCTCCTGCTGCCACCCCTTCCATGACGGGGTGTACCAGGATGGCACGGGGAGCACCCGTGGTTAAAACCAACTTCTTCTTAACTCCAGGGGAACACCCTCACTGTTACCTGATGACTGTGGGTAGTGAGGATCAGATGGTGTCATTCTGTGTTCCTGTTGTCAGGATGGACAGAAGGGAGGGACAGAGTCGGGTTTTTGTTTACTGACAGCTTGAGCAATGCCACCAGAGAAATTAGAGGAGCCTTTCCATTGACTTTGTGAAAGCTGGATGGTGTCTTGGAC
This sequence comes from Formicarius rufipectus, assembly GCA_013399695.1. NCBI lineage: Eukaryota > Metazoa > Chordata > Aves > Passeriformes > Formicariidae > Formicarius > Formicarius rufipectus. Next base: position 2,114,431 of record VXAU01002171.1, read on the forward strand.
TTCTGCTGGATGTACTGTTTTTTATTTTATACACGGTCAGCTCAGAGTCTCCCTCATATCTCGTTCTCCCACAGTGCTCAACTCCTCTCTCTCATCACAGGAAAGTCTGACAGGAACTTTCCTCTCTTATCTGTCTCTTTCTCTGTCTTGTCCTCCCCCTCCTTCTCATTCTTTACCTCCCTCTGTCTCTCTCATTCTCTCCCCTGCTGCTCTCAGATGGCTGGCTTTGCTCGAGGTCTGCAGGATGGCATAGAGCATGCCTGGAACAATATGTTCCTATTAAATTTACCCTGTCTCATTGCTTCCTGAAATTAAATTGAGTCTTATTCTCAAGTTTGTTTATTGAAATAATGTAATAAAAATCCCTGAATGCAGTTGCATTTAATCAGAAAGCTTTTCAGCATTTATAATGATAAAATACTACTTTAAAAAGGCTTGTTCTAGTGTTTTACACAAAAGATATAAGCAAGTTTCTTATTTACAACTGAAAATAATTTCTCAATGTCCCTCCAAAGTCTGAGTTCCCTCCATGGTTTTTTTTTCGCAACTTTCACACCACTTTTGACCCCCCCAGTATCACCAAGATAGAGAAACACAACTCTGTTAGTTATGCAGTACTTTTACTCTCATTACTCAATCTTTCTTTTTGATATTAACTCCTTGTATATATTTAATCCATGTCAGTATGTTCTGCATTTATTCCAATGCCTGCACTATACCCATTGAAGAGTATTAGGTTTGAAACTCATCAGAGGGGCCGTTCACACTCCACAGTGCTGCTGTTCAGGGTTGGACCTTCAGCTCTGACAAACACAGACCACAGATCCTGGGGTGCTGAGCCACTGCACTTGTGTTAGTGGAAACAAGGAGGTTTCAGCCCTCATGGAATGCTAAGAGTTTGTACATTTCAACATCAAATTTTTGACAGCTGAACAAGAAGGTTTTCTCTGTTTTGGGGGATAAGTATATAGAAGAGTATGCATTGCACAGCCTAAAATTGCTGTGCTGTTAAAAAGCCACAGGAATATCTTATTGTTTCAGAAGCATTCTCCTTTGATTTGACTACAATTTGAAACAAAACCACAGCAGTATCACCATGGCAATATATAATAGGATATATTTCAGTGAGAAAAGAAGACATGTAAAAATTGCAGATTGATCACCCTGGAAGGTCCTGCAGATTTGGGCACTCGTTGGCAATTCCAGTGTCTCAGAAAGTAGAACACTGCTGCAAGAATATGCAAAACTCCAGAGCCATGCTGTGCCTCTCTCTTCTGTACCCTGCACTTGTTTTATATGCTGAAGACATCTTGACATCAATGGGGTGTTTTCAGAGCAGAGTTTGTTTGAAGTCTGCAATAGAAATCCATTGTACAGAGAAGAGGAAGATGGAATAGTTGGCAATAGTTTGACAGATCTTTTACCAGTAGTGCTTGGGAAGATACAGTGCTCACCCTTTTTGTTACAAATGGTGGTGTTCATGAAAGTGCATTGATGAGTCTCTAGCCAATTATAATTTTTCAGTAGTTTCCCTGGAATTTGTATTCATTCTCATATTAGACAAAGTGGGGATCACAGTGCAAAAGTCTCTTTCTCCAGGAATGTGGAGTACTGTGCACACACAGACATGAAATGGAGACAGATCTGCCCTGGCAAGATCAGAGTAGAAACCTCATCAGGCAGAGGGTCGGGGATGAGAATGTACCAGATGATCCTGAAGTCATTGGTGCATCTCTGGGAGTTATTTACAGGGTATTGTATTTACAAGTAGTCAAGAAGGAGAAGGAAAATTGAGTGGCTGCTCTTTGCAGGCTGCCTTATCAAGCTGACAGAGCAGCTCCAGAGGCCTGCCAAAGGTAAGTGCGGAGGGAAGGATCTGGAGGCAGGAGGCTACAGCAGCTGGTGACATTTTGTCTGAGAACCAGAGAAAACAGAGGAGTAGAGAGATGAAACTTAGGGTAGAGAAACAGGAAGTGGCTCTGGAGGAAAGGCAACCAAACATCTAGAAACATTCAGCAAGTACTTACTGTCCATTTTAGCTGCCCACTTCTCATTACCGTGGAAAGGCTTGGCAGCCATTGGCTGCTACTTGCCCAATACCTGGAAGGCTGCTTTTCTCAGCTACTAGAACCTCATTTCCTTAATAAAAACCCCAAAATAATTCACAGTGACTAGGTAGCTGGTCTCCAATTTGAGAGCTTTTATAGTTTGTCTCTATTTTCAGGGAAGATGGGAGCTGACCTAGGGTCATCTACGTGCACTGAACTCAGCTTTCAGTAGGAATGAAGGCAACAATCTTCATCCAGTCACCACTACATAGCTTGAGAATAAGCTGAACAAACTTTTACTTGGAGAAATCAAAGGATGTAATCATAAGCTGCTGTTGCAGTGGACAGGCTAATGATGTGCCAGGGATTTTTATTGCCTTGGGTTATAAGACCTTGAGGGACCTCATGGTCTTTCCTTGGACCTGAAATAGTTCCACAGTTCAGTGCTACCCCATAGATACAGAATGGCAAAAGATTACTTCTCCATCACCTTAAAGATAAATCTTGAGACCTTGGCAACCTTTGGGAGAAAATATAATTGTCTTCCTAATTAAAATTGATTTTTTTCAGTGAATGTGCCCTTCTCTTGCTATCCCAGCTTTATAACTGACTGTATCTCCCTTATTACAGCAGATATTTATGGTCACCAATGGACAGCACACTCAGCACAGTGCACAGTGTGTATGATCCTGGCTATGGCAACAGACCACAGACCAGTTAATCCTTTTGGAATACACACATGTCCCTAACCAGTGCTTGGAATGGCTGTGTGGCATTTCCCTCCTTTATTGGACTGTTCCTTGTGGACGTCTCAGGTGACATGCTAATTAAATCTATCGACCAGGGGACTAGGTTCCTCAATCCTATTGTCCAAAGGAATTAGGTACCTTCCTCCTTCAAATGTTTTCCAAAACCCTGGGATTTCTAGTTTGACTGCGAACACCAGTCTTGAATATAAACTTTTGCAGAACTATTGCTGTTCTTGGTGGCTTTTGTTGCTTTCTTCGCTCTCTCAGGGTATGACTTGATCTTCCCAGAAGTCTGCCTTATGCCAAGCTTCTCAGGAGGGTTGTGGAGTTGTCAGTGGTATTGAGGTTTGGTCTTCAGCATTTTTTGTGCTGTGGTAGGGATAACAACGTGTCTGTATTGTGCATCTTACTGTACTTTATATGACAGTAAGAGAGGCTCTTGCGTGTGTTTCTGGGGCTGGCACTTTTAGAGGAGGAAACTGGGAAAAGGAAAGGGAAAATGCTTCCATCTGTGAACTAAAGATAAGTCCTTTGGATATAGTGAAGTATAATAAACATTATAGTTCAAAAGGCACTCCAGAGTGATGCCTCAAAGTGCACTGCAAGTTTAAAGGTAATGGAAAATGCAGCACGAGAGGAAAAAAAAAAAAGCCCAGAGTAGAACTGAAAAATCAGGCAGCCTAAAGAGGAGTTTTGCTGTCACTGGACTTTTTTCCCTGCTCTTCATGGGTAGCACATCTCTGACAGGCTGCAAATGTAAGAACCTTCAGACATGAGTCATCAGCAAGGACAGATCCTCTCATCCTCAACACTAAAAATAAAGATCTCACTCACTGAGCCTAAGGAGCAATTCTCTGTCTAGTAACTTAACATCAGCCAGCAGAGCAATACAGAGGGAACACACTGAACCACTGATTTATTCAAGCTGGAGGCCTTGAACTTGACATGACTAACCCAAGTGCAGTAAATGGTTCGAATAAATGCTGGCATTACAGAAGGCACCATGTTTTATGACACACAGGATACAGGTCCAGGGGCTCTGAGGGCTGGTTCCTTGGGCAACTAGCCCTGAAAATGAAGAGCTCTATCACCAGCATTGATACCATTGAGACTTGAGCACAAGAGAGGATGCTGTGGGTTATATGCCAGCAGAAAACAGCATCTCTTCCTTATCCTTTATGATCTGAGTGTTCCTTTTTGCAGCATGACAGTAATTATTTAACTACTCTTCCAGGAAGTAGATTTGAAATCTTCTTTTCAGCTTGTGGTGAAAGCTATATCAATACTCTCTGATGCAGGGCAGTGGAGGTGAGGGAGAAATAACTCAGTAGCTTGGCTTAAACCTAACTGAACATATTAGTCATGAAATATTTAAACCATCAATATCACACATTGATGTGCAAAATGTTTAATTATGTATCATTTCAGTTATTATTCATGTTAGATCTTAGACCTTAAGATGTACATACATTTAAAAAATAGCTCAGGAGATGTATCAGGAGTGTAGAGCAGCATGAAAAATCTGAATGCTGGCTGTACAATTCTGCCTTGGAAGTATATGTCAGAATTCTTTATTTTTTTTTTTTTTTTCTTTCCCTAAATTACCAAATCCTTTTTCTGCTCAGTGCAGGCAATGTTTTTGCCTTTAGTAAATGGCTCTGGTAAAACAAGACCATTTCAAAGGAACAGCTTCAAGTTCTAAGCTTAATGCCTCTCCTCTTCTCTTTAGGCCCATATGCTGTTTCCGTCACCGTATCTTAAGTGTGTGTAACTAAGTGTCTCCCAGTATTGCATTAAGCAGCACGACTACCATCTGTCACAAATGGTTTGTTCTCTCTTCCCAGCAGCAAAATTGTATGTACAGTGTCATGCTTCACATGCACATATCTGCCAAGCCCTTGCTGGAGAAGGCAGGAGTGGAGAGGATTGTTTAGCTCTTGTACTAGAGAATGGCAAGGGCTATTTGGTGGCCCTTTGCTCAGTGCCCACTAATTCCAGGTAGGGCAGTGAGATCCAAGGGCACCTAAACACACCCCCAGTGCTGGATACTGGGGAACTTTCCTTGTTCTCTGTAGCACTGCTCATGTGAATAATACTCATAATGAAGGAACAGGCTATCTGGATTCTGGGCCGGAATTCTTGTGTTGCTATATTTTTATCTCAATAATTTCAGAAATGCTGCTGTGAGAAGCACTCTACCTGTTTGTTTCTGTAGCTACCTGTGGTGCAGCTGCACGCCACTAAAAATTTGCATTGCCAAACCTTCTGCTGGCAGTTCATAAGCCAAATGAAGAGGACAGATGAGCAGCAACACTGAGGAGAGCTCTGAAATTTTTCTGTAGTAATTTTTAAAATAATGGGATAAAAAATATCACACATTTACTCTTTATCACTTGTATGGTAATAAATAGTGAAAGGTGCAAAACAGCCAACTTCCAGCCTGTTAGGCTTGAGATGAGAATTTGTTTACAGGGGCAGAACAGTCCCGCTGTATTAGCAGCTTAATTCAGTCATTCCTATGCAACAGTAGTGTCGTGTAGTGACTACTGCAAGGAACACTAATAAAGGCTTCCTTTGTTTTCATCTAGATTAACACATTACTTTATTCTCCTCTTCTGAAGGCATTCAGAACGACTGCCTTGCTGATGCCTATATCCAGTTTCAGCTTTCAATTAGCGATTTGCTTTCCCTTACAATCCAAGTGCTACTGGAATTAACCTCAGCTAATTATCACCAATGGGCTGGTCTCTCTGTAAAGCCTGGAAAGCAAGGCTGTCATATTTCACCTGAGACTTGCATGCACATTTGCTTTGTGATTAGATTGCTCGGTTATGGAAGTCTGCTTGGAGGTTTCAACGGGCTTACCTTCACACCAGTTCCATGGATTTCAAACTGCAGCAACAGCACCTGTATAAAATAAGATTTGGGTGTATTTATCAGGACACCTAAACTGTGAGTTTTAGATGCTTGTTGGACATGGTTTGAAACTGGGTTGATGATTGTTAGTCTAGTGTTGCTATTTTTTCCCCTTTGAGATGTCTCTCAGTGGCTAGTGCAGGCTGTGTGCCTTGGGCAGCGTTCCCTGCATGTCTCACTGGCCCCTGTGGATGTGCAGTACCTGCTGTAGGAGTAAAACCATGTTATTATGGACTTCTCATGTCCCAGCACAGCTCTGATGACTCCTACCTCTGTGCTGCCTCTTGAGCTGCCTCCAGAATCCCTTCAACTTCTGTAGAGACTTAAGAGGAAAATTCAAACTATTAGTGGTACGCATTAGACTAACTGCAGTTCTTGATTTCCTTCTCTGTGAGGGTGGTGACATCTTGTTTGTCACATACCCCATTGGAGCAAAGCACATCCTTCCTTCTTGGTGATACGATGTTCAGGTAACAGAAGTAAAACCATCCATACAAATGAAGTGCCCACAGGCTGCCTGCACTGCAGTTCTGCAAAATATTATTTGTAGATTGTATTTGTAAATACATTCTGTGTTCTCTTGCACAGAAGGCCTTACTTGCGCATCTCACCATTTTGAGGCATTTCATAGATTTAACCATATTAAAAAGTAGCATTTTAGGGAAATTAATATCTTCCCTCTATAATTTAAACAATTTCCCTGTAAAATGATGCTTTCTTACCCACTCAAGCAAGACCTTCAGCTTCTAAAATTTATTCAGAATGGCTGCACTACATCCCACTTGCCAACAGCTTTTTCTGAACGCTGTTGTGGCTCCAAAGGATTATTTATTGAACAGCTGAGCTTGTGAAACCTTCCCAAAAACCGCAATGCAAAGCTGTCACAAGCAAGAGTCTATTGAAAATTCTTCATAGGGGTCCTCCAGGAACAAACAGGGCATTTGGGTCCCACCAGCCTTGTTAGAGCACTTTCCTTCCCCAGGAGTACGACGGCCAACAGGAACATACTACACAGAAACAGCACCATTTGCCACTGCCTTACAGAGGGTTTTATCTGCTGCAGTGAAGTGCAAGTATAAAACAGTTTGGTGACAGGAGGACTTATGTCTCTTTGTGCCCTGTACCTTGAAGGTAGAGGTGCACCAAGGAACTGGAGAAAAGGGCCTGAGAGTGTGACTTGTGCATTGCCATGTGTTGGGCACGTGGTGGGCGTGTTCAACAAGCAGCGAAGGCAGCACATGTGGGTAACAGCTATGTAGGGATTTTAACTTTTCTGTTTAGTTCAGATGTGTCAGTGATAGCTGGAAATTACTTGTTCATAAGGATTAATTAGTTGCTTAGGTCTGTTCCTTCCTTTAAGGAGATGATGTTGACTGTCGTAGACAAGGCAGGTAATTTTAAACTGATGCCATTTCTTTATTTAAGTTGTCTTGGCAGTGATAAGAACAAGTAACAGTCCATCCCAAAGAGAGATGAAATAGCACCATGGGGTCCACAAATGTTTTCTAGTATTTTTATTGGAACTGTTCTGGTTTACTTCACTTGGACCAAGATTTCACCTAATAAAAGAGCTGTAGATTTAAATTAAATAAAATTAAAAAAAAAAAATCAGCAAGTAGAGTGACTAATCCTGAGATCTGGCTGTTTTACACACACAGCTCCAGCTGGAATGTAGGGGACAGAAAACATAAACTGTGCCAGCCAGGGGCATGTGGTGTATCTTGTTTGCTTTTATGTGCCAAAAAATAATATGTTAGGAATCTAAAAGTACAAGATGCTGATGTACAAAACAAGCACATGGAAGGGGACTGCCTGTTACAACTTCTACACAGGAAGGGTGGAAGGACCAGGATAGGCACAACTGTGGGTCTGTCAGTTAAATGCCACTACAAAAACCCACCAGCACACAGACCTGAAAAGCTGTGTGGCAAGTTTTCCTTTGGCAACAACCCAGTTGTGTGACCCTCACAGTGGGGCCACTTGTAACAGGTATGGCAGTAAGCCCATGCAGCAGCTCCCCAGAGTCAGTCAACTGGAGCATGAGATGTCCCTGGGTCTGTCAGTTAGGCCATGGGCACTGGAAGGAGGGTCCTTTCACCCCTAATACAAAGTCTCAGTAGTACTCAGTAAGATTCCACCCATGCAGGTGGTGGGGCAAAAAAAGAGGGAGACCTGTCAGTAGTTTTAAGCTTGCTCAGCTAAGAAGAATAAAATATATTCTTAAGTATAATGCTCCTTTTTCAGTTGTAAAACATGTTCCATCAGCAAGATAAGTCTGGAATTGAATATGCAATTCTTAAGGCAGGGGGGAGGAGGATGTTTGTTCCCAGCACCTTGAAACAATCCAACTGAGTGCATTTTAAGTGGGCAATTTCCATGTCAGGATGGTGCAGTCAGGGCACAAAATCCAGCTGGGAAGCAGCAGACCATCTGCCAGAAAGAAAACTGGGGGGATGAGTGGCAAAAAGCCTCAAAGCTCATGGGAGGGGTGGGAGTGTGGCTGGTGTACTGGAGAGGGAAGCTCTGGCAAGCGGCACACACTGCGGTGGCTCTGCCCAACGGAGGGGAGGAGGCAGCAGAAGGGCAGCGAGTTGGATGGCTTGGAGAGTGACATTCTTTTGTGTCAGAAGTGGTCAGTATTTCAGCAGCTGAGTTCCATAAATTGGCCCTGGGCTGTCAGTGCTAGTGCCAGCTGTTAACTTCGTAGCAGCCATAATCTCAGCAGGGACAAATAGGGAAAGATGTATTGACAAATGGCACTGAGCATAATAAACTGCTCATCTTTATGAATGCTGGGATCCAAATGATCAAAACAGATGTACAGTTTCCAGATCTTAGCTGCACTGTCAGAGTATTCCTGGTTTCCTCTTGCATAGTCATCTATATAGTCATCCATAATGAAAAGAAAACAAGCAGATTTGCCTTTCTCTTGGGTGTTTCTTTATTGCTCACTCAACATTAATTACAGAATATTGTTGGAATAGCAGACTGGCAGGCCCCGGCACCCTGAACGGAGCGTGGCGCTGACTCCTGTCACTTCCACATGTAGCATACAGCTAAAATCATCCTCAGTGCAGACATGGTCGTGTGGGAAAGCATCATCTTTGCCTACCCCTTTGTAGTTTTAAGTTGTCCCAGAAAAACCTGTCCCACTGTAAGACAGAGAAAAAGAAAATGAGTGAAGGCTGCCATAAAAAAGGGGGTAGGGAGCCAAAGTGGAAAAAAAAATGTTTAATTCAGATCAGCTAACACAGTGTTTTCTTATATTTTTGTGCCAAGGGAATTGCAGAGGGAAAAAAAAAAAAAAAAGACACAGTGGAAATATATGCCTTTAAAAATATTTGGACACAAAAATTCTCTCCTGATTTATATGTGATTTGCAGGTTCATCAAAATGACTTTTATACTTAGTGTTGCCTGAAGTGTTTGGGGTCATTAGGGACTTTTCAGCTTATCAGATAAATCCTATGTATCCTGCCTTGCTGTTTGACTATAGCATTTTTTAAAAGACTTGTCAAGTCAATGGGTTACCACATCCCTAAGGCAGTGCATTTAATAGTTATAAAGTGCTGTCCTTTGCTAAGTGAAATACTGAGTGCTGAGAAGAGTATACAATTCTCGAGCCATAAGCCAAAAGATGACTTCTAATATATTTCCCATGTACAATAGGCATAAGAAATTCAGAATACTGCCCGTTCTCCCTCTGCCCAGAATGATAAGCATATTGCTTTTTAAATATTAATGTTACCAAGCTGATGCATTGTTACAAGCAGAAGCGACTCAAAAAATCAGAACATCTCGAATCTTAGACTTTCCAGTTAATTAAAACCTGCCCTCATACAAACAGTATGACTAGCACAATTTCCTGGTGGACTTCAGTCATACTCCAAGGGAACTCAGCCTGTCTGGCTCTAGGCTCCCAGAAAATACTCAGATTATGGACAAGGACTCAATGCATCCTGTGCTCCTCAGGGCCCCCCTCCGAAGCCACAGAGCCAGCTGCCAGGGAAACAGGCGTTTTAAAAGCCTTCATACCCCTGGACAGAAATTGGCTCAGCTCTTACCAACTTCCCTCTGCCAACCATTAAATAAGAGTGATGACTCTGGAAATCTCTGGATTCTTGTCTTTAGGTGACTATAATATTTAGTAACCAGCCTTGGTGATGCTGACAAGAGTTTCTCCCCCTTTAGCATCCCACGACCAGGATCAAAGCAGCAGAGACTCAGGATTCAAGTTCACAAAGGGTATCTTGTTTTTAAAACTTCCCTGGGCCTTGTATCCCCTGGTTGTCAACATGAAGGACATTTTAATACTTGAAATAATTTAAAATATGTTAAATTAGAAATAATAATTATACTGATCTTTTCTGGGTATCTGCTGGCTCAGTCTAAGAAGTAAAATCATTAAAACTGTCTCCTACAGCCTGTTGAGAGAAATAATATTTAGTGGGTGTTGAATTTCATATGATTCAGCTCAGTCTTGAAAATTGGCAAACCTTTTATGCTCAATTAGATTTTAAATCTGCTTTCAATACCTTATTCTTCATAGATCTGCCTCTCAATGGGACTCAGGAATGAAGCAAACACTGACCTCCTCAAGCAGAGATGTCTGCAGTCCTTAATGTAGCAAAAGCCTCGGACAGAGCCCCCATCATTGTGGGTTCAGCTGAGCAGTTCAGAAGAATTATTTTTTGGCCCAAAATGCCACAAATAGCATTAAGAATAACTTAACTACCATATTGTTCAAGCCAAGCGTGCAAGAAGTTACATGGAAATGCCATCAGGCTTTAATGCATTCTCTTAGTAGTGATCTAAGCAAGATCAAGTTAACCCTAGCAGGGATTTTGCTAGGCCAGTGCACAGAATTAATATTACTTGTATTTTTGATATCCTGCCAAGCCAGGATATCATGCTGTGAGGTACAGTGAGGTTTTGGCTTTGCATGGTTTATTTTCTTCTCCTTTCCTTTACATCTATACAGAAGATAAATTTCAGACTTCCTCTGTTGAATTACACTTAGTTTTAACATTTCACTTTTTGTTCATTTGGCATCAGTGTCATCCCAGCTCAGCTGCAGCACCTGGTTTATCTTTTAAGACTGTGATAAAAACTTCAGCTTGGGTCTTATTTTTGACTTTGGGACATACTTCCTTTTAACCTCCTACCACCTTTATTTAATTTATTTATTTCCCAAATCAAAGTCATTGAACTGTCAATATATTTTAATTTGCCTAACAANACAGTGTGGAAATTGAGTTTGTGAAAAGTGTTCTAACTTTTTAATGCTACTTGATGTTCCCCAGAGGTCCTAAACAACACATGGGATCCTAGAGATCCCATGTGTGGAGATTAAAAACCTGACATGTCAGGACCAAAAGTACAACTGACTTAACTCCTGGGTAAAGCTGCTTTCATAAGTTGTCCTACACAATCTTAGAAGCCTAAGAAATTTGATTTAGTACAGCTGCACTTTTTAAATGTATTCTTAAAGCATTTAAAGGATAATTATTGTGACAATATGATCTTTATCTATTTCACTCTACCATGTAAAAGAAACTAGCTTTATCTTGGAAGTTTACAGTCTAAATAGACAAGAGAGAGAGAGAAAACAGGAGGATATGAGCATTATCGTCCCTCTCTCACAGGCAGGGATGTAAAAAGATGGTTTCTCTGTCCTTTCACATGAACAGAAGGACTAAATTTTTATTTTTCAAGATTATGTCAATTGTTTAGACAACAAACTTATTTTGTTTTGTTTATACTTCCACCAAAATTATCAGTGTATTTTTAGAGCAAATAATGGCACAGTGTATTTTTATTTTTATTCAGCCAAGTAATAAGCCACATACAAAGAAACCCAGAAGTACTCAGGATTAATTGCAGTCTGTTTTCACTGACTGTAATGAGTGTCCACTCCTGAGTTTAAAGAAACAGAGTTTGGTCAATAAGTGATACGTTTCAAGTTACCACTTCAAAAACACAGTGAAGTTTAATTCCTGGACAAATATACTCACAAGTTCTTAGGGTAATCAAAAGTCTTCTAGGGATCTGGCTTTCTCCTTGTATTTTGTTTTTGTTTCATGATACCTGTTCACAAGCATCTACTTTACTGTTTCAGAATGTTGCTTGCCTGAATTTACTATCTGAAATTAAACAGGAATGTGAATCATTAAATAGTCATTGCAGTGACATTCTGAATGTACAAAATAGCCTTCATTTGTTTTGATATCTTGTTTAGCCTTATTAAAAAGTCTGCATTTCCTCTATAATGATAAAACTGCTGCTACTGAGTTATGAGCTGTTATATGGTATTTGGTATTCAGGGTAATATTTTTGCTGTTGGAAGAGGGAGGGAAGAACCTAAGACTCATTCAGAAGTCCTATTTTTCTACCCTCTATGACCAACTAAAACCTTTTTTTTTCAAGAGGGCACACGGGCTTTGCATACAAAGGAAAATTATGCTGGAAAAATATGATTGAATTTGAACTCTCACTCTTTTGGATCCAATGGATTTAGCCTTTTGCCTAAATCAGGTACTCTGGGAATTTCAGAGGCCAGAACTGATCTGTGGAGCCACTTTTTTTCCAGTGGTCCACAGACTCCAGCCACACTTCAGCTAAAACCTGCTGCCTATGGAATTCTGCTTGAGGGCTGAATTGTGGTTTTAGGGCGAAGCTGCAGATTTTTCTGGAGTCAGTGAAGGGTGGACATACTCTGCAGGTGTTCTCCCTGCTGGGCCTCCATTCTCTACTCACATTTCTTCATCCACAAAACATTAAGGTCTTTTTCAACTGTGTTTGAAATCAGACAATGCCTCCAAAATTCTTAGAGACAGAAGCATAAAGACTCTATAAATGTATGTGTCTCTCCTTTAGGAAACAAAGCAGTAACATTCTGCATGACAGGTAGTGAGAAGCTGAGCCCATGTTTCTGGGGTGATAAAAACTCTGTAGTCAACACTTATGGTACAAACTGTGTAAAGCAGGTGAAGAAATCCTTACCTCTTTGGCTGCTTTAATTCAAGAGCTCGGAGTCCTCTCCCCTCACCTGTGGCCCTGGGAACCAAGCACACAAAATTGCTGGGGGATACTCCACACAGCCCAGTGTTACCACTGGCTTCTCTTAATCTTTGGAGTGATCAGCTCTGTTATTACTGCTCATCAAATTCAGCTGTTTCATTTTTGTTAGGGTTTTTTGTGGGTTTTTTTCAAGTGGCAGTTTAATTTACTGCAACTTAAAACAGTAATCCTAAAATCTAGCTGAGCAGCAAAGAGCAGGCTCTGCCTGAAGAAGGGTCTTTATTACAGAAATGATATTTTGGGTACTAGGCTGGCATCCCTTTATCCTGTCCTTGTGTGCTGCCACAGTAATAAGAAGCTGTCCTGGGAGGAGGGCCAGGAAATGCAGGCTTTGAGGTACAATCTAAACATGTGAAAGAGGAGGAGGGAAAGCTGCACACTAAGCAGGCACAGATGGCACAGCACTGTGGGACAGCAGGGCTTGTTGGAGGCAGTGTTAAGTAGACAGTTTGGGAACTGGCTGTGAGTTTTAGCAGCTGATTCAATCAAACCACCTGCACATAGCCTGCCTCCACCTTATTTTGCCTCCTGCAAATTAAGAAGTGTAGTGGTTTCTTCTTTGTGTTTCAAATATCTGTGCACAGCCACTGGTACTGCAGAAGTGTGTGTACAGGCATGTGTATGTGCATACACGTATGTAAAATCGTGTATTACATAGGGGGACCAGCAACATAAATAAGGAACTTCATTTGTCCCCTTTTCCACTCCACCTTCTGCTCTGAGCCCAAGATTCTATTTTTAATATAGCAACATAANTTGGTTTGGGAATATTAATTACAGATTTAGTAATCTAGGTTTGTGAATGGCATGACCATTAAACTGTAAAATGCCTTAGAAAAGGTCAGTGCATTTTGTTACCTCTGAATGCATTGCTGAATTTCACAAACAAGGAGAAAATAGTGGTCTGTGTAAACTGAGCCGTTCTCTAGTAATTTGGATACAAATTTGGCTTCTTCTCTCTTTTTAAGCTCCCAGGTGGATTTTCTGTTTTTTTATAGGGGGGGGGGCAGAGGGTTAAAGTTTGGTTTGTAAGAAGCTGCAATTGGGTCTTGGGGAATTTAGTATGCTCTGGAGACATTAATATCTAAACCATTCAGGACTAATTGCATTAGTTGTCTTTTCTCCCAACTAAATTATTTGAGTACATTAACAGACAATTTTGTGTTGACAGGGCATGAATTTCTACTGATGGGAATAGAAAGCTTTGTAATATCTCAAGCAAAGCATCACTTCAAACTTTCAATTCAAAGAGTATATCACTGGATCAGGGACTTTGTAGATGATATATTGCAGATGGGAGAGAGAGATCTCATTTAGCACTAAGGGGAAGCAGTGGATTTAGCAACAGATAGACCATGTTTCTAGCTGGAAATGTTGCTTTTTACCCAATAAAGCTTCAGATCACAAGCCACTCCTTCAAATTAGATTGTTAATTTTTAATGCATGTAGCAATTACTGATGTGACAGATAGCAGACCTGATCTTGCTCCCATCAAACTCTGTGGGAGTTCAGACATTGATATCACAAGGGGAGCCTACAAATGCAGTTAACAGGGCATGATGTATGTCATCTGTACGTTTTCCTCTTTATAGGGGAATGCCAGGAATATGCACCTTGTGCCTTTTGATGTTAGAAGGTCATTTTGAGCCCATCTAAAAAGCAGTTTTAAAATGGGCATGTTTGATATAGTAATTTCTTGCTTCTGATCCAACTGCATACAAGAATTTCAGTAAACTCACTTTTTGTTGAATACAAGCAGAATACAGCCCAAATTAGAAGTGGATCCCATCTTCATGCTGCCTACATTTATTTTTTTTTTTCAGTTCTGGGTTTTTCAATCTTCTATCTCTTTGACAACCCTATTTCTCCTTCCTGGAATAACCATTCTTTCCCAATTTCCCCTTCTTGATGTATTCCTTTCGCTGCATCTTCAGATGCCCGTGGCAGCTCTCTACCCTGCAATCTACTTCCACTCTTTTGGGACACAGGCAGAGCTTCCTCTCTTTATTACTACAGAGTTATTTATAATGGTCACCACTTTCCCCCTCTGATGTCCAGAAGTCCAGCCTTTCCTGGCCTTGCAGGTTCATCACCCAAAGATGTCATTCAAATAATGCAATTTATCTGTCAAGAAGGGAACTGCTTTGAGAGCTGTTACTTACTATCCACAGCAGCCACTTCCCAAAGTCCGGAAGACATAAAAATGTCTGAGTAGCCCAGAAGTTTTCCTCTTTCCTCCCTGCACACATCTAAAACAGATATAGGTAAAATAATGTAGCATTGACTTTGATTCTGTTTTGTCAAAGCAAAGGGAAAGAGACAAAAATCACAAGGCAGGAACCAAACCCTAGACTAGAATTCCATGTAGAAAGTATATATATTCAGTGTTCACAGAACTCTGAGGAGAGATTGACTGCTATGAACCTGTTTAAATTCACCTAGCACTAAACTTTATCTGTAATTTAAATATTACTGCATGTAAAAAAGTAAAAATAGTCACTCTTCCTTTTGTTAAGGGGTCTTTGCTAATATGAGTTAATAGGAAAGAATTAGGGAATATCACAACAGCAGTTGACACTCCTTGTCTGAAGCAACAATTTTGTGCAATAAGAATGAAAAATTGTCATATAATTAAAACTGTATCTTCTTGCACTAGGAAACATAATCAATGTTGTATATAATTTGGCAAATTCCTGTTTGGAAGCATTAAAGATGATTCATCTCCAGCTGAGCTAATTGTCTGTACTCCCTCACAGTCAGTGGAGAAAAGGCACTGCCACCTACATCCCGTTCTAAAGGACTTCTCTAAAGTACAGTGTTTGCAAAGCTGGTCATATGGCCACTTCCCAGCTCCTGAATATTTATTACATTCCAAAACCCTGCTGCAAGTCTTGCTGCATGAGATTAACAGCTGTGAAAATGTTTGTTCTCTTAATAGCTTTAATATTTTTATAAACCAGGATTAGATAATTTGCAGCATCTTGTATTGGAGGGGTAGGGTCGATGGGGCTTAATTATGACTGCTCAGTTTTCAGTTGGATGCAGATATAACCAGCAGCTGACTGATGAGCAACAGATTGTCAGCTTCTGTTTTTACATAGGAGAGTAATATAACTTCTTACACTGAAGCAAAATTTGTCATCCAGGCTACTAGAGAGACTGTCGTTGCTGCATGTTGTGGACTTTACCAAATGAGTTTCTGAGGCCTGCTGGGCAAACTGTTGCTCCACTGTACATGCCAATTGTGCACATGTGGATACAGGACTGGATGCAGCATATTGGTTAAAACAGCTTAAAAGGAGCTGTTCTAAATCCCAGATCTAAATTCAGGGCTGGATGTGAATGTTTGATGGGTACTTGGAACGGAGTTTTTGTTGTGGACCCCCTCCCACACTTTTAAATGAATGAGAAATTAGAGAAGTGTTTCTCTTTAAGGATCAGATCTCAAACCCTGGGTATATGCCTTTATAATAAAAGGTAGAGCCATGTCGTGGCAGCTCTTTTTAAGCATTAGTCACCATTGAATTCACTGTGAAATTCTGCATAAAACATGATAGCATGCTGTGGCATACAGCAATTGCTGTGATGGGATAGAAGAGTATGGAGAAAACATATTAGAATTGCAGTGGGTAAATGAAGTTGACATGCCACATGGGATATTTTGAACTACATTTCACATTTCAGAGTAGAAAAATCAATGTAAAGGGAAAAGAACTTTTGCAAAATGAGTATCGGGCTGATCACTCTTGGAACTTCTTTTTGGTCTCTGTTATCTAACTCCAGCCTAGAGTCAGGGATGCTTTTTCTGTCTGTAATGTATTCTGCTGCTTTCTTCATAGTGGAAGAACAGCTGTTGAGCAAAAATTCTGCCTTTGGCAATATCTGTTAATTGATGTGTTTCCTCCAAAAAAAAAAAAAAAGAAAAGAAAAAGAAGGAAGGGAAGTATTGCAAGGTGTTTAATTTCTAAATACATCAGGTGGGGTAAACCTGTTTAAAGTATTGAAGAAAACGATTTTATTGGCATTGTTTTTCAGAGACAGAGCCACTTGGTGTTGACTTTAGCAGTGGGGCTGAAGGGGTTTGGATTCTGGTGGTGCCAGGGGTAGCCCTGGCAGAGCCTGGCCCCTGGGAGGGACTTTGAGTCCTTCACCCCCTGCCTCTCTCTGAGAAACCCGTGCCAGTTGGCAACACCAGGAAAGGATACTGATGCTTTTGGTGGGAGGAACCACAGGAAAGGAAACCAATGTTTACTGGGACTTCGATTTTTCAGTTGTCCACATTCGTGCTGGTACCAGCTGTTTGCTGTGCAGGAGAACTCCACGTGCTGCAAATGGATGCTTGCATTAGGTCATTGTATTTGCCCTCCAGCCAGTTCAAAATTGTTCTCTCTATATTCTGTTTTCCAGTGATTTGTTTAGTCCAATTTTAACTGACCCAAATAACCAGCCTTTCATTTTCTTCTGGTTTTTAATCCAGTTGTGCTAAATCTTAGCAGCTGTTTCTTGTACCTGATATGAATTTGCCTTTTCTTAGTTTTCTGGTATAAATAAGGAAGGAGGGGGAGTAAGACACCAAAACAAATTAATATAGTTTGTGGGGTTTTCTATCTTTCTGATTTTTGCCTAGAAATTAAGAATAGCTTTATTCATTGTGAAGTTGCCACAATGCTAATTTTTCATCTACTGAGACACGTGGGAAACCAGATGAAATAAACTGGTTTGGTTCCCATTTTGGCTGCAAGGCATTAGGCTGGGAACTGCATGCAGCAGCAGGCACGCTCTTGCAGTCCTTAATCAGGCAAAGGAAGAACCAGAAAAACTGTTCTCGTGAAATTCCCATCGCAATTTGGCTGATAAAAGTTGTTCAGATAAGCTGCAGATAACCATGTGAGCTTATAAGTGCTCATCTGCACCATCTCCAGCTGGTTTTGAGGTTCAGTCATCACTAATGAAAAGATGTGATTGAAAGCAAAAGAAGATATGAAATGCCCTCTCCTCTAAACCAGGAGCTATCACTCACTGTAACAAAACATTGCAGATAACACTGCTGGCCACTCTTCTCTAGCCTTTGCCTCAGCACCAGGGATATAAAGTGAGCTATCTCACTGATTCCACTGTTAAAAATGAAAGTAATTAATTTTTATCTTTACTTACCAATGATTATTCATTTATGTCTTGGCAAAAGAGGGTTACAAAATTCCAATCCGATGGGAGAAGCTCAAGGCTTTACAATGTGCCATGAAATCTCATGTATAAATTATGTCCTGTGAAATGTTTGGCCATGGAAAGTTCAAGTGTCACCCAGCTGTAATTATAGCCTTGGTTTCTGAGAGGTTTATAATTCAGCAGCAGAGGTGGTGCCAGCATGAACTGAGCTTGCTGCACTGGCTATGACTCTAAATAAAACCTCACTATTTTTCTTTCAGGTTAGTTCCTAAGGATGTTTGGGAGCTTCCCTGTTTGATTGTTTTCACAGTGTCAGCTGCTTTGTGTTATTATTTCACATCCTATCACTAGAAAATCCTCTAAAGAAAAAGTAGGCATTTAAATCTGGTCTGTATCACACCTCCAGGAGCTAAATCAAAAATGATTCAGTGTCTTGAAGCCACCTTTGTACCTTTTGGTATCAAAGATTTGGATCCATAGTATGAAAGCTGACTTCTGGCTGTTTCCTTAGGAAATAAGAAACAAATCCAGTTCTTACCCTGCCTGTGAGTTTTGCTGCAGCCAATTTACTGCATTTCTTTCCCTGAATTACTGAGGTGTGGGAATTTGGTGTAGAAAAGGAATCTCCCCACTCTGCTGTGCCCTTTCAGCAGGGAAGGAGCACATCCTCCAGCACCTGCCTGGACTCTTCAGTCATGAAGAGCCTGCACTGAGTCTGTGGTTTTGGGTGAGAGGATAATTCTTGTCAACTGCACACCCTCCTGGCATTTACCTACTGAGGTAGCAGCTCCTGGAGGAGCCTTGCTCCTTACCTGGGTGCCTGGGAAATTGGACAAGGACAGTCTTTCTGTAGTGCAGGTGCCCTAAAGCTGTGGGCACCAGGGAATTCTGGTGGAAAGCATCCATCCTGAAAGCTTTTCTTCCTAAAGAAGCAGCATGGAAAGACGTGTGAATCCTTTACAGGCTCTTGATTAATATTTTTCTTGTTAATTACCTAATGCAAACAATAACTGTGAGTAAAAAGGTGTGCTTTTTCTTGTTGTGGTATTTGAGTCCAAATCCCTGATTTTCACATTCTGAGTGAGGTGCTGTGTGGGGGTGCAAAGTTTTTGTGCAGCTTTTGTCCTCCCCTGTTTCTCTGCCTCTCCTTGGAGCAGTGCTGACTTCAATAGGAGGTCAGAGGCTGTTCTCAGTGGCGTTTGGATTTATTGGATGCTTAAAGATTGCTTTGAGAGGAGAAAAAGCACACTGCAGCAGATCTGTAAGTGAACCAGTGACACAGGCAGCAGATTTCTGGACCACTGGGTTTCTACGCTCCTCCAGGCTCTCTGTTAAAATGCTCTGGGAAAACAAATTCCCTAATTATGCTTTTTCTTACATATTTGCCACTACTACCAGCACTGAGCAACTGAAATCTATACTGGTGTTTGTTGGGGGATTTCTTAATATTTGACTGTGAACTTTCTCGAGTCCCATAACTTTCTAGAACGAATCTTGGGAATGGTTCCAAGTACAATATTACTTATGTAGCAAAAAGTGTAAATATTTAGACTTTACCAACCCTGGAGTAAGAGCAGAAACAAACCATCAGCAGACATTTTAGGTACGCTCTAACCTCCAGCTCTCAGTTTGGGGAATGCAATGTTTCAAGAAGAATTTGCTGATTGGTTAATGCAGGGAGACATACATTAGATTAATGTCACAACTTGTGTTCAGAAATACACATCACAAAAAATAACAGTGCGAGTGTTTCTTTAGATTCCTGTATTCTTGTGCCAAAAAGAGAGTATGTGAGGGGATCTGGACTTGGGCAGGAAATGGTTTCTTATCCAATTAGTTGTTGTGCTTGACAAATGCTCCCACTCTGATTTAGAATAAAACCTTGAACTTCAGTTGTGTCTCAACAGGGACTCAAATCACCAGATATCAGCTTATCTTGAGATATTGGATATTTAAAAGACAAGCCTAACTTCAAAGAAAATTCTTAGTTGTGTTATGATATATAACCTGGTATTTCCAAAGTAACTAAAAGTCAAAATCTGTATTTAGAGGCAGACATACGCTGGTTTCTCCATGGAAAAGCAGGTAATTATTTTTTTTAACTTTGTGAGAAGATTCATTTACTTCTGTAAATTTATTTACATAAGAAGCCCAGGCCAATGACATAGCATTGAAACAGCTAAAAGCACTCCTGAATTTCAGCTGAAAAGTAGCAGCAACACTAGATAATGATTATATGCAGACAATTCAGACTGTGCTTTGTGAGGAGGGGAGCAGGAGAGATGGCAAGTTTGTATTAGGAGTTTGGGTGTTTCTGTGTCTGATCAGCAATACAGGGACAGAAATTAACCTCTATTTTTGAAGCCTGATGATAAAAACTGATGTCAAGGAGGAGAATCCAGCAGGAATTCTCCCTGTGATTTGTCAACCAAATAAAGGAAACTAGAGTAGACCCAAAAGGTGTTGTTACAGCAAAGAAAAGATGGATGACTCCCCTTTCTGACACTGGAAAATCTTGTGTGGGACAGAATAACGAAATTAAGGCTATCATGGAAAAAACGCTGCAGGACATGGCTGAGGGTCTATTCCAGGGAAGAAGAACGGGCACCAAATCATGGTGATAGAAGAATAAATAAATCTGAATGAGATATCAGTAATTTTAGACTGGAGATTAATAGAGGGCTCCTAATCACAAGGCTAGTCCTGGAGAGCTTGCAGTCGGGGGTGCTGCCAGGGGAGCCAAAGGCAGCGTCTGGCAGCAGAGCAATGCTGGGCATCAGCTTGGCAGTTTTCAAGAGCAAGACTTTGCTTCAGCCTCGTCCAGTGGGACTTACTGTTAAACTGCAGCTCAGATTTGATTATTTTCCCTCTTGCTCTGAAGAATCAATACAAGTATTAAAGTTTAGTGAATAGCTTTACATAGAATCAAGTAGTTTTGAAATGAGATTTACTTCACTATCTGATTTACAGCTATTCTGCTTAGGTGAGGTGTTAGCAATATTGCAGGTAATATGCCTTCTAAAAGAGATTAGTGTAGCTTTAATTACAAGTGAAGAATGCATACCTGAAAATACTTGCTGAATTTTATTTAACTTCTATTATTATGTCTTCATTATTGCTGACCAGGAGGTACCCATCGAATACAAAGTGCCATAATCAGCATAAAGATGAACTGAAGACTTTCATGCACTGTATTATTAATGTAAATTAAGAGTAAGATTGCAACTAAAATGGACCCTTCTGGAAACTTCATTAGTACTTTAATTTATCAGGGAAATAAATTATCTCATTTAACATGCATAGTGAAAATAGGTCTGGAAATACCCCAAATAATTTGCAAGAATATTTGATAAAACAATGTGATACGTGAGAGTTTAGTGATGAAGCAGAACTAAAAATGGTTCAACACTATGTGTTTTTCTAAAGTCTTGCCCTTTAAATCATGAGTATAGCAGTTTACATTTATACAGTAAAACATGGGAGGACATACATAGCTTTTCATGAAACTTAGCCCAGTCTTGGGCACTGGTCCAGTTTCCAATATATGTTACACCCATCCTAATATAGATCATCTCTTAAAATCTTCAGAGCTCTCCTGGCAACCGCAGGCCTGGTGGGCACCAGAACACATTGCCCCATGTCCACATTTCTGCAGCAGCTCCTTCCTGGAGCTGTTGCTGTTGCAGGGGGATTTTCTTCCCCACCAGAAAATTCAAACACAAGATTTGTTCCTCAGAAAGTTTAGTTGCACTGACATCTCTCTGCAGCTTCGAAGCTGCACACACAGACATGTGCATCAGCCTGGCCTGGTGCCAGCCCATCACACACCAGGACAGGCTGTGAAAAACCTGGGGAAAGTCATCCCACATTATCTGCTACCTGAGCAGAAGAAGGCAGTGCCAAATTCCCAAATGTTTACTATAGCAAACTTTGAAAAAAATCACCAAAAAAAAAAAAAAAAATTCAAAAAAAAAAAACACACCTGACTTTTTAATGGCAATAACAGTCAGTCAAAACTGGTTCCACACTCTCCTTCTGTACCACGTGGAAACTTAGACTGTCCCTCAGTTCAGTTCCTTTACAGGAATGAGCACAGCCTGAAGGGCCTGAGACACTCTCAGTGATAGAACAGCCAAACCTGAATGGTTAAAAACACAAATGTAATTACAGACTTCTGGGCTTCAGCTCTCTCTGTAGGAAGCTCCCAAACATGCACTGGTAATTACAATTCATCATAGCCAGAATGAGTTTGGGGTTTTTTTCAACCAGAAGTTAACACTAGTACCAGGAAGACAACATCCCATCTAGCTGTTGGTGTCTTTTGGGAAGGAAATCAACCTCCCATTCCATCTGTTGGTGTCTTCTGGGGAGAGCATCACAAGAAGACAGTCAGTTAGAGGCAAGCTTTTAGTTGCCTCTCTAGTTTTCAGTTGATCTTCTGCAAGAAAAAGTTCGAGGTTACCCTATAAAAATCTGTCTGACTCATCTCTAATACACAAATCTAGATGATTGTTTCACCCGGAGTCCTTTGAGATAAAGGTCAATGGTACGTTTTGCACATTCTTTAGTTTGTCAGAATTCATTGCCATTTTTTTCCTTCCCCTCAATTTTGCCAACTATTCAAGCTTGGTCGTTTTTCACATTAAGAGAAGAAAGAGGTGAGTGACTGAATCTCTTCAACAATATTAATGTTTGTCTCATGGGATAGCTTTTATATTATAAAGTGGATATTGACTCTCATGGAGGTGAATATTAAGGTTTATCAACCCCAGAGGTATGTATTGACCAAGACAAACTAGAGGTCACTGCAACATCAAGAGTAAATAAATCTTAATGCTGTCAAAATGGAAAATCAATATGCATATTTTTCCACTTATTTTGAATGTCATTGAACTATCTGGAAATATCTCAATTGTGTACCTGAATTCAAGATAGTGGACTTTTTATTACTGTGAGTAATAAAAGTAATCTAAAAGTGAGAAGTTGCTTATGGGTACAAGAAAACAACCACCTGTTGTTTCTCCTTTCTGAATCAAGACAGTACACAGGCTCTACTTCTTTCAAAATATGTATTTTTTTTATTTAGCCTATGTCCAAGGCAAGCACTCATCTGTACTGATTTTTAAGCCAAAACTAAATTATTTTCCATATTCACTAGTAAGTCAAATTGCCAGGAATGCAGTTCACACCACAACCTCTAGCAACAAAAAGCTGTGCTGTGCCATTTCACTGGCCAGGCTCTTCTCCAGATGAAGAAAACCTGAAGTATGCTGCTGAGGTGTAGCTATGATTTTGGAGTCCTAAACAGCACTCTGACTTTCCTAGAAATAGCTTTTCTACTGTTGTCCTCTGAGGAAATATAAGGTGCTTTAGAATTTTTTGCAGGACACCTTTGAAAATCCACTGACAACAGTTCTTCAGAATCCTGAGCAAACAGGAACACAGATTCAGTTCTTGCTATGCAACCAAGTACCAAGTTGTAAATTTTAATCCAAATGAAAATAAAATGCAGCTGGATAACTAGACAAATAGATGCAGAAAGGCAATGGTTTACCTTAAATTACAAAACATCTGTTTAAAGACCACTGAGTCCAAGAGGATAAGCCAAATAAATCCACTCAACATGCTTTTAGGATAACACATGAGTGAGGGAGAAAAAAGGATAAGGGAAGGGGAAGCAGAGGAAAGATGACCCTGACTAAAAAATGAACTCTGATAGTTTAAAAGGTTAACTAGAAAAAAAGCAGCTGCTTCAGGTAATGGTGTGTAAGTTCCTGATTGAGCCTTTCAGACTGATGGTAAACCATGCTGGCAGAAATTGAAGGTTAGCAGCACTTGACTCATGGGGGATTTTGGCTTGGCCAAGAATTAAAAGAAAATTAGAAGTGGGGGAAGAGAGTTGAGAAACAGTTATTCTTCAGTTATTTTGAATGAAAACATAGAACTTAGCTCATGAAATGAGCTGCCTTTATCCCATCACACAACCCCTAATAATAAGTTCTTGTTTTCATCTGGTTTTTCTTTTAAGTGTCTACAGTTTTAAAGAGGTAAATTCCAGCAAAGCATCCCAAGGTCAGGAGGGTTGAAGACTGCCTGTGCTTTAGCAAACACTTATGCATATGCTGCACTTTCTGGGTGCAGACTGTGCCAGTCAGGACTCTTCATCCTCTGAATCTCAGTGACCTTGTTGCAGCAGAGGCTGGTGCTAGAGAGTAGGAGCTGCTGATGTTTAGTGTACATGCCTGAAATCTGGTGCGTGTGTTGTTCAGTACCTAAGGCAAAAAGTTCACTGAAAGTTAAAAATGAGCAAGCATGACCTTAATTTGAAGCACAATGAATCAAAAGGCAGTCTTCAATTAGGCCCTTGCCACTGGAGCATTATTTACACCTCTGCAACTGAAGCTCTGAGACTGCTGCAAGGAAGGCATGGCTGGTCACCCATTTGCATCTTTGCTCCTGCTGCTTTCTCAGTGGGAGCACTGGTGCTCCTCTGACCTCACAGCAAAATGGCTCAGAGAGCTAAATAGGCAACACAATAAGTGCAGTAAAACTCGGGAATAGTTTTCTGCTGGCAAGGTCCTGTCCTCACCCAAAGAAGGAAAAGAATGACCAGGTGAAGCCCTGAGGCTGCACTCATGCCCTTTCAGTGGCATCTGGCTGCCAGCTCACCTTAGGTCCAGTGTGAAGGGCCCCCAGAGGCACAGCTAGAGACACACCAAACTGGCATGAGCCTCTGCTGCTGCTGTCAAAGGCTGGTGCCATCACATCCTCATGCCCAGCCCTTCTGGCCATCACTGGTGTTCACTCAGGACAGGGAGCCCATCCAGCTCCACATGTGCTGGCTGTAAAGAAAGGGCTGGGGATAAGCAAGAGGACTGTGAGGGAAGAGTGGCATTGTTGCTTTTGTCAACAGCTTGGGCTCGTGGTGGGTTAGAACAGATGTGCACATGGGGTTTTGGGCCCCAGGGGATGGCCTGGAGGACGGGGGACATCCCATGGTGCCAGTGAACACATCTGACTTCAGCACAACAGCAGCTCCTAAGAGGGTGTCAGGGATGACTCCACCTGCTCAAACAGGCCAGACTGATGGTAAAGGAAGGAAGAGAACCCCCCATCACCATGCCAAGCTCATACTGCTCTCTTAAGCCATGCTAGAGACTTTCAACTAAGAACCAAGTAATTGGTTATTTATACAGTTTAAATACAAACCAAGTCTATTTTTCCCTCTGCGTCTACTTTTTTCCAATTACAACCTTCTGCTACAAAGAACAAGCCACGTCTCCCTGGACTTGAGAAGAATCTTTTGAATTGTGAGAACTTATTTTTAAAGCCAAGTAATAAGTTTGTCAATCACTTCTTTATTATCAGTCACTCTCTGATGAACAACATTCAGACTTTAATATCAGCAAAGAGACAATCTGAGGAATGAATGTTCAAGTAATAACTTGTAGGAGTTTTTATGGCCTGCCTCTGTTTCTGAAGTGTATACACAATGGCCTAATTTAACATCAGTGAATGTAACAAATTCCCTGTGGCAACTGCAGCATATGGGAATTAGTTTTTATGTTTTTCTTGAAGTGCACAAAACTCCCATTAGCATCAAACGTTACATATAGGGAGAGTGGAGGGTGAAGCCCTTTAATTTGTGTTAGATTCAGATGGGGGTTTTTGTTGATGGTTTTTGTGGGTTTTTTTAGCAGTCCTACATTCTTCTGGACTGATTCCTATGGATAACTATATTGAAAAAAATGTCATGACTTCGTTATTGCCATGTAACTGTTGTTAGAGGAAAAGATTTCTTCTAAAATTAGTAGCTGGTTATTTGAACAGTTCAGGCTTTCAACCACTCTTTTAGAAGCTGATTAAAATATTTTTTATTTAAACATCTCTTTTCTGGGTTTAAAATGATGATCTGTCCATTGCAGCTATGCTGTGCAGTTCAAGTACAAAGCTAGTCACAGAGCTTGAAATAGCTGCATAATTAAGCAGGACCTCCAGAGAGCCTCAAAGGTGTCCTGGCTTTGTTTGGTTGAACTAGATACAAGGCAGAGTTCTTTCTGCTGCGTTCAAGAGTTGGCCTAATAAACTGAGGGAAGGAGTTTGTTGCTTGGATTGTAACTCACTGGAATTTTCCATAATTTATATTTTCTTTAGTTGGGGACTTTTTTTTTTCTTGTAAATAGGATGACAGAAGGTTTAAAATATATTTTCCTGGGTTTTCATGAGCTGCATTATTCAGAGGCAGGAAAACAACTCCAGCACCTCAGCCTTTTCTCTAAGTTCTGAACTGAGATGAGTTTGACCCAGGTAGATGCAACTGATCTCTGATATAAATACCTCCCTACCATATTTCATGTTTAAATTTAATATACTCATGCATATTTAAGAGGGTATTAGAAATTATTTAATAACCTGTACCTATATGGAAATTGGCTAAATAATTTCATAAAAAGGATGTTGTGTTGATCATCACAGGCTGGTGAAACAGTTCTTACACAGTACCTGTTTCATTTGAGTTTTTAGTACCTTTTAAAACTGATTTCAATGCTTTAATGAAAATATGAACAGAGAGTATTCTCATATTTCTTTTTAGAAATGAGGACTCTGACATAGGAATTGCAATTCCAGAGGAGGTTTAGGGAGAGAAACATCAGAGATTTGATGAGTCCAGGAGCATCACGAATTTGAATTGTGAAAAGCGTCTATCTTCACTGTCATGGGTCTTTCACAGGAATCATTTAAAAATGAGATTCTGTTCATGGGAATTAAAGATCCATAGAGTTTTTCAAAAGACTGGGAGCACAGCATCATGTTCTCTGGCCAGGATTTTCCCTTCATTAACCACTTGGCAGTGTGCTTGGCAGCCAGAGGTCACGTTCAGCCTTGCAGAAGCTGTGCAGTCGCTGTCGCCTATTTGTCTGCAGCACGACTTGAGCCTCACAAATCTTGGGGGGCTTTTTGCCCTTATTTTCTTTCATCACAGATTCTAATTAGAGGACTATTGTTTTCTTTTGAACTGTACACAATTTAATGTTGGGAGTGTGAGTTGACCTCTTGTCCAGAGAGAGTGATTATCTTTGTATGCAATCAAATTGTGCATATGCAGAGTAAGGGCTGCTGCAGTAGTTAACATAATTCTGGCTTTATGGACAATTTTGTAAGGCTTTTCCAGACTCTCTCTGTATTTTTAATGTGCCTTTAGCAATGCAAGTCTGATCAAAGGGAATAATTTGTGCCTGTTTCTAAATGGCTGGCAAGAATTTTAACAGATATTTTGAGTAATAATTAATTAGGGATATGGTATGATAATTACTACAGAAACACAGGTCTTTTATTTAAATAGGATAATAATCATTGCTACAGTGAAAGAGTTGTTTGGATTAGTCAGAGAATCTCATTTCTCAAATACAAATTTGCTTTATGGAATTAAAAAAGCAACAAATGATTTTGAAACCTTTCATTGCCAGAACAACATTTTATTTTAACACTTATTCTTTGTCATCATATCTTTTTATTTGAGTTTCTCTCATTTGTTTCCCATGGTCCCACGGGGAATAAGTTGACAGCTTTCTTTTTTTTACCCTCAAAGCAATGCCATTTCAGATTCGGTGGTGTTTCAATGACTCTGTTCAGATCCTGAGCAAAAATTAAGCTCATAACAAAGTTTCTTATCTTTTCCCAAAAACAACAGATCATGTAACTGAAAATTTCAATTTCTTTTTCTTTTCTGGATTCTCAGTGTCAGGTTTAAATCTGGTGATTAGTCAAAACATTTTTAATGAGTTATATTGATACATTATATTCCTTTTTCTATCCACTGCTGTGTATAAGGCAAGATATTTTGCCCTCATTATATGTTAATTTTAGGTCTCTTAACCTGCCAGCTAGGACCAACCTGGAAAAACTTTGGTAGGGCCATTTTTTTTGCTGGAGTTTGCCTTTCTATCAGAACTAAAATGGTAGTCAAGTTATCAAACGTGGTGAAATTCTGCATCTGCAAAATACTAGGCCAAGGGAAATGCTGATAGTGCTAAACCATCCCTCTTGGACCTGGGTTTTGAGGCTGTAATCTCTTTAGAGCAGTGGTCTGCTTTGGAAGACATGGAAAATGGCAAAGAGGAAACCGTTAATGTTAAATGACCCCCTGAGTACAGTTGTACCTTCTTGCTCTGATGCTTATTCTTCTACTGCAGCTGGGATTTTAAATAGTGAGTTTTCCATTGCCACACCTGCCCTCCTGGACTGGGTGGGTGTCCAGCTGCTCAGAGCTGAGGCACCACCAGTCTCCACAACCTGTACAGCATCGATTCTTGCACTGTGATGGGACAGTGTGGAACATCTCCAGTGGAGCTTTTCCTTTCATAACTTTGGAAAAATTTTAAAAGCCCAAACTATCGAAGCCAAAGGTTCTTGTGGGTCTGTAGTTATGAAGGTTAAACAAGTTTGGCTCTTTTTGTTGTTAATGTTGGCTAAAAACTCCAAACAGATTAAAGGCAAACTCTGTAATCTCAGAATCATGGGCAAGATTGCTTTTGCATCTTTTGCATATTCTCTCTGACAGTGCCACCTCCTTGCATTCATAAGGAAACTACTTGCTCAGAAATCAAAGGCATTTACAGGATCTTTGTTACACCATTTGGGAACAATGACTACATTGTCTTTTCCCTGGAATGAGCCAGCTGCCTATTTCCTAACCATTAAACAGGCATCTTGCAGCATTTATATACTGTATTATGAGCCCTAATTTCCATATCTCTTCCAAAAATTCCTCTGTGACTTGGTGCTCTGCCATTTTCTTTCCCTTTTTAAGCCATAAAAGAACAAAAATTGCTTGCAAAATTGGTAGGAGGAGACAGGAAATTAAGTTGCACTATTTTTGGGGAGCTACCTCCGTGACTTTTAGCCAAAGGCCAGAAGGACAAAATCATTATGATCAGAAGACCAGAATTTTCTTCTAAGACCCACCTTAAACCTCTAATTTCTATTTAAAGCTAGATCTCTTCACATATCACCTAGTCAACATAGAGCCAAGGTCTCTTCAAGTCCTCTTCTCAACTATTTTAAGACCTTTTGCCCCAAATTTGGTTGTGACTTGGTGGGAGTGAGGAAGGAGTTTGAAAACCTGCATTGCCTTGCTGGCACTTGTGTGGAGAAGGAGAACCCCGTGCACCCCTTTGGGCTGCTGAGAAGCTGCAGGTGCTCACGAGTGAGGGGCTAAGCAGGCAAGCACAAGCTTTTTGTCTGCAGACATCAGCTGGGTCTTGGCCCTCCAGTCTGAAGAGACATTTTCCTTCTTTGCACGAGACAGTAGACTGAGCAAAGATGGGTTTTCTTTAAGCATCTCAGCACATTTAAGCACCACAATGTAAGAGCTGAAAAGAGACAAGCTTGAGCAGAGAATTATTTGAGTAACACTAGTTCCAGGTGGCTGTTTGTGGGAATGCCCTGCTCAGTCAGAGCTGAATTCCTGAATCAGGCAGGTCTTTACAATTTGAGACAGCAGCTTGTGCTTATATATGTCGAGGAGATTCCTGGCTCTCCAAGCCTGTTATTCTGAGGCCAGACTTTCTTTGAAGGCTGCCTGATGCCAGTGCAGATGAAATCAGCAGATTGTAGTGTAATGTGGTAACTGCTCACAGACACTGATGCGAACGGGGAGGCGGCAGCTAATCCGATTAAGGAACAGTCTATCACAGCCACAGCTGTCAGTGGATTTTAGCAGATTTTTTTATCAGTGTTTGTGTGGGGAAACACGATAGAGGGAATCTAATGAAGGAGATTGAACTAATAAACAGAAGTACTTTTTGATCTGATAGTTGCTGTTCTGAGTAAAGTGCTCTGGAGAGGCTGAGGGAAAGTTTTGATGTAGCTCTCATGTAGAAGAAATACAGAGACATTTCAGGAAGAGGAAGGCTGGAGTGATTGAAATGTTGCTTTCACGTCTTACAAAAGTTAACAAGAAAGGTTATTTTAAAATCAAAAAGCTCTGCTTTAGAATCTTAAAAAAAAAATAAAATAAACCTTAGGAATCACCCACTGCCTCTTCCTGCCCCCCAAACACACACACACACAATCACACACACACACACTCAGGAGGAGGTGTGTACAGCAACAGCTGTGCCTGGGAAACAAGGCATTTGGAAGCAACTGCTCTGAGATAGATGGCTGGCATTGAGTCACTGCAAGTGGAGCAGAGATGGTCACCACATATAAAGCCTTGAAAATTTTCACCATCTGACATGCTGAGACCATGGGATGGGGTTTGGAGAGAAGATGAGGCAAATTATGAACCATTTTGTTGTAGTCTCATGTTTGAAAGAGACTTGCTAGAGTAGGTGGCAGAGGTATGATGAACAGGCAGCAAACGTCCTTGGAACTTAGACAAAAACTGAAGTAGCAACCAACCCTGTGTTCCCTTTTGGAGATCTCTGGGGCTGATTTTTCAGGGAATATGTTTCCCTGTGCTTATCTTCAAGCACAGCTCTCACTGACTTCAGTTCCTCCATGAAAGCAACATCCTTGGTGACCACCAAGAAAATTGATGCCAGAAACCTTTCATCTTGCAGGAGCTCTATGACAGTGAGGAAAAATAGTTACCAAATTACAAGTGAGAGCTGTGTTTTTGTGGACAGCAACCCTTACTCATTTGTCCTGCTGCCTTGCCAGGACTGCTTAACTCAGGCATAGCTCTCTATGCAATGACAGATTAAACTTTTGAGGGTCTTAGAAACTCTTTCAAAGCTGCAGCATAAGAAAGATTGGTGCTTTGCTTCAATTATAGATCATAGGAAAATATCAACACATCTAACAAACAAAAAAAAGTCATGATTCTAGAAAGAATTATAGGATGTACTTCAGGTCTTGACTTAAAATAAGTGGTGCTACTGCTCGTATGAATCAATGTATGATGGGAATCAGAGCCTGTGTTTTAATAATTAGGACACGACAGAAAGAGATCAAAGAAATATTCACAGTTTTGTTGAAGTTGTAACTTCCACACTGAAGGAAGCTTTTATTTCACTCAGATCCGTGGCTGCATCCAGGTTGGAGTGAAAGTTCTGTGGCTGTATCCACATTGGAGTGAATGTGCTTTAACCTTCAAGTTCCTCTCTTCATGATATATTTATATCAGAATCAAGCAGCAATTGAGGTTGGTTGAGGCAGAAAAGCACTTTGGATTTGCTGGGTACTTGCTGTGAATGAGGCTTCTAAAAAGTCATGACAGAATCCTTTAATTCAACTTTTCCTTTCCTTTTCTCTTCCCCCTAGTTATCACACCAAGTTCCTGAGCAATACTGCAGTGCTGTGGCCAAAGAACAAATGCCAAACCAAAATGTTGGATTGTGATTTCAACTTGGACATGGAAAACCACAGACTTTTTTCTTCTACTCTGCTATCTCAGTGCCTGTCACATGTGTTTTTCCCTTTGCTGTAATTTCACAACCAGGGTAAGAGGAAAAGCCATAGCTCAGTACATTCAGATCTCATTTTAATCCAGCTCCTGTACTGGCTGAAAAGCTGGAGGAGACTTCAGACATTGTTGCATCAACTACTGGCACTCTTTCTGTAGGAATTGTTCTCAGGAGTCCAGTACTTTGTGGTGAGAACCCTTTATGCTGCCAGAGGGACATAAAAATATCATGGTGTAAGACCTGCTTTTCAAAGAATATCTCTTTGCTCAGTGGAAGAATCGTGTGGCCTGGAGGGTTCTTCCTGCCTGTCCACTCTGCCTCCCTGTGTGCACACTCATTCGTTCAGATCTTTTATTCTGTTCCACTGTTCAAAACAAGGAAATTGCATATATGTCAAGTTAAAAATTTATGAGAGTAAACAAGAATTCACAGCATTCAATGTCTTTTTGATAATAAAATAACTAGAAATGCATATCTGAAATAACTTTCCACATCTTTGGTTGAAGGAGAGTAGAGAAGGAGGTAAAAACAAAAAAGCAGCCAAAGTGAGGAAGATGATCTTTGCATTTCAAATGCTTTAATGCACAGCTCTGTTGCACTTTCATCCCAGCCCCCTCTTCACAGTGCCCAAGCTTTGGCGGGGACTTCACAAGGCTTTGGATTCCATGAGCAAGGCAGAAGGTGTACTAAAGATGTTTCTGCATGTTGTCCTTTCAAAACACAGGCTTTTGCTTTCTGAATTTTCCCCTCATTGTAGTACCCATGTACATTGGGGAGATGAGACTCACTGAGCTGACTGCAGAACTGTTGTTATTATGCCCAGTAATTGGCTCGTGTTGAGTAAATCGACCCTGCTAATGTTGAATGATCCAGGACAATTAATTCTTTTTAACCTAGGAAGAGAATTTGTACAGCCCAGTAGGTCTTCACGAGGGGCTGGTAGAGAAAAACTCTCCTGCATCCCATTCGTGCAGCTGCCACAACAGGCAGCAGGAGGAGATGTGTGGTGGAGGCTCCAGGTGGAACTGAACAATGTGTGTACTCAGTCCACAAGAAAGAATTGATGTTGGTAAGCAGAGATTAACAAGAGTATTGTGCTATATGACTGTTAAATACTGTTGTTTATTCAATTCATCCCCAAGCATAAGCATCTTATCTTGGCACTAATGTGTCATGCAAACACCTTTTGGTCAGTCTTGGCACTTCCTAGGGGACAAAGTCCCATGTTCCTGTGCTCCTCTGCAGTGTTACCAGAAAGACCAAGACACTTCTTTCCCTGGTAAACATTCTGGGAGAGTAGAAATGCTGAGGAGCACCAGCTTCAGATCTTTAAGATTCTGCTCAATTTGGGTTCAAGGGCTTTGAGATTCCTTTTGGCTGAACCGATGGATGACTGCACCAACTTTATCTTCAGTGGTCATACTGGACATAGTTAGCTATAGCTAATTTCAAGAACACCTGGCTTTCTGGAAATGAAGAAATTCATCTCCTGGGAGCTCAAATGGTGCCCAGCTTGGATTTATTCTCCATGGATGTCTCTGGGAGAGACATGCAGTGAGAGATTGAGCTGGTAGGAAAAAACGTTCAGTGAACTTCAGTGAGATTGGTGAAAATTCAGCTGCTCCCAGGAATTGTCTCACTTTCGGAGGGTCAATAAATCTGATACAACATCTCTAATCTTTCAGAGGTATTTGTCCAGCTGGTTCTGCTCCTTATTAGACATCCATTCATTATTACACAGAAGCTGGAATACCTGGCCAACTGATATTATTTTCACTTTCCTAAAATCTGCTTCCTTTTCTCAGTGACATTGGCAAAATTCCCATTACCTGTAATGGAAACAAGCTTGAGTTTTTAATGCTTACAGTGGTATTTTCCTTTAGGAGTATTTTAAAGAATACTAACTTGCCATGTTCCACTTAATGCTTCAAATTGCGAGAGCGGTAACTTCCTTAAACTTGTAAAACTAGTATCTCCTGGATTTTTCTTCCATGTTTTTGAGGAAAAAGAAGAATCCAAATATCCCAGAATCACTCAAACAGGCTTCATAGAGCACAGAACATCTACCCTGAAAGTCATAACCCCCACAAAGTAAGAATGCAAGATCAATTTTTCAACCTAATAACATCACATGCAAATAGAGTTTGGCAACAGATGCATTTGTTTAAGATGTTACAACCCCCTGCTGTTTGTTACAATCCCTATTAGCTATGCCACCATAACACATTGTCAGGCTGGATTAGGTTGAGCCACTTAAGAAAGAAGTGTAAAATAAGATGCCTGACTTTGCCCTAGAAGACACTGGGAGTGTTCACACAGGCAGTTGCAACCAGCTTTGGAAATACCAGGGCTGCACAAGTGTCTGGCTTTGCCTTATGTGATACAGATTCTAAAGCCTTATTTTCCGAAGTGATTCAAGAGTTTTCAAGCCTAAGTCTCATTCTCTCTTACAGATCCAAATTGCTTTTCCCACTCTTCTCTCCAAATAAATAAATGATCAGCTCTTACTACCCACGCCAGAACAGATATCCACATTCTACATGCCTCCCTCACTAAATATTTTAGGAGATATCCTAGAAGCTCTTTGTTATTAAGCAGTTTTGTCATTCTGGGGACCATCAGTTACTGAACAGTAGCTTAAAATAAACAATACCTCTTCTTTAGTAAAAAAAATTGAAGCTGTTGTTTTAACTCACAGCTGCATTGTCACATTGTCTTTCTGGAGACTCCAGTGTTTAGCCAGTTCTGCTTGACTCTGCCAGTGAAAGTAAATTATTCTCCATTCCTTCTTCAGGCCTTTCCATTGCACATTTACATCCTTAAGTGTAAAAACAACAACTTGAAGTATATCAAATTGAATAATATACCAGCCAGTCCAATTGCTTGATTTCTCTCCTCATCTGGTACAGGCTCAGAGTTTTCACCTCCTTTCTCCACTGGGCCTTTAGCAGAGCTCACCTCTGCCCTCTCCATGACTCTGCCCCCACCTCAGACTGCGTCAAAGGGTTGACAAGGAAAAGCCATTCAGCACTCTGCAATCCTTCAGGCCACAGCTCATTCAATCAGGATGGGACAGATTTATGGCTCCTACACTTGGGTCCCAATTTTCTTCACTGACATCCTGATTTGTTTCTGTGACATTAGGGGTTTGGCAAGAATGATATTTGCTCACTCTCGGAGTATGTGACGGAGGGTGTTCTGTGAATAGCCCAGGACTGTCCTGCAAAGGGGTGGGGAAAATCACTGCCAAAAAAGGACCTGCTTGAGTTTGAGTCTTCTCTGGCTTTTAAATGCATTTTGATAATCTGGTTTTCCAGTTTCTAACAGAGCCAAATAATACAATATTGGTATGACTGTTTTGTGAGGTAGCAGCATGAAACTAGTATACAAAAAAATCATTCTTGCTTTCCAGTATCCATCATGCTTGTCAGATGTGTGTAAAGTATATGCCATCTTGTGTTGACAAGCCCAAAGAGCAGCTGTGATTCTGAGAACTGAAATTGCTTCTGCTGTTTGAAAGGCAGGCACTGCATCAGACCATAGAAAGGTTTGATACTGCCCTAGTTTCATCTGCTAGCTTTGCCTCAGATTTCCTGGGAGAAACATGGAAATGAATGCATAAAACATCTGAGTAAGATTTCTGCTTGCTGGAGCCACAGACACAGGAGGAGAAGGAAACCACAGTTTCCCAAGGACTTTTAAGTTAAGAAGTAACAATTTTGAGAAATCTTCCAAAAGTACCATTAGAAGTAACTTGAAATGATCTGGGCATGAAATGACCATTCACTTGCCTCCATGGAAGGGCTCATTTGAGACATTTGTTCCCAGGAAGTTTATCAGATCTGGAAAAACATGAAAACTTTCAGTGCAGGTATTGCAGTCTACATGAACAAATGCTGAGTACTGAAACATGCTGTCAAATTAGTGTTATAGCTCTGAAACACAGATCCTGTTGATATCTTGATACTCAAAAGCTGTGTCTAGCCTAATTTCTTGCTTATTGTAGTAGAGGATTGAGAAGGCAGTTTGTTATTTGTTTCCAAGTGTTTATAAACACTGTCTTGGGTTGATGAGTTTTAGGCTTAGATAAAACAGTTGTAGAGATTCTGACCTACATAGCCCTGGGTACAGACCTGATTGAATTAATTTCTGTATGCAGTCAAGTAGTTTTGGTTGAACCAAATCAGCAAGATTCAACCAGAATTTGCTCAAAACAGCTCTTTGTTTCCCAAAATTACAATGGTCCTTTTTTGGCCTCTGCAACTCACCATTAATGTCCAACATTCCTTTATTGGTTCCAGGTTCTAAAGGAAAGTTCTATGATAGAATTAAGGGCAGAGATACTGTTAGATCCTGCTGCTGTGACTTGGGTTTCACTTCTTTTATAGTTTGTTTGTTTGTTTGTTCAGTGATTTAGCTTTGTTTTAAATATTTAGTGTGGAGAGTCGTGCAGCTCATGTCATCCCACGCTTCTGAAAATAGGGAGGGCAGGTAATGACTCCAGCTGCAGTCCCATTGTTAGCAGAAGAGGCATGACGGGAAGCATCAATGCTGTTCCCAAATGCAAACAGCAGCTGAACCCACTGCTGGCTTTGCATCACAAGGCTGCTCTTTTTCCTTCTGTGTGATATACTGTCTTTCCAGAGCTGCTGCAGTCAGAACTGGCCCTGTGGGTGATAGACCATACCCAAGTAAATCTTCACCACAGGCAACATTTGTGTGGGTGTGTTAATTTGAAGTGGAAAAACAGAAAATACCTCTCTCCACTAGGTTAGTTGAGACATCCTAATTTTTGGAGGCTGCTCTTTTTTCTGGCTAATTTCCCATGGCATACAGGACAACTTGGGTACAATGAAAAGGAGGGGTAGGTGTGGTGAGAGGCTGCAGTGCAGCTTGCCCTGCCACTGGGCAGCAGCAAAGGATTCATGCTGGATTATGACAACCATGAGCTGAGGTTTTATTCCCTGCTGTCAGCAGGTTTCCTGCTGCTCTGCCAGTCTTTACTACTGCCCTAGCTATGCTGTTTTCTGGTTCTTTTGCTACCTGCTTTCCAAACACTTTCTCTATTCAAGCACATCAAGATATCCTCAGGGAGAGCACAATCCTTTTGGAGCACCAGCACCCCTCCAGTCAGCACAGATGCTGTTTTTTGGGTGTTTTTTTGCACAGCTATGCCTTTTTCACCCTGCTCATATACATCCACATTGGGAAATGTCCCCTGATTCTGAGGGAGAGGACTAGAGACTATGGGGCTTGAGGGAAAGCATCCAGGGCAATAGAATAGGGTGCAATAGGGGTTCAGTGTTCCTGCAATAGACGTTTAGTCTTGGCTATAAGGACCTGCTGGGGAGTCAGGTATGAAAGAGCTGTATTTCCAAAAGCAGGAGTCTTTGCTCCCTACATAAACATTTGTCTGTATCTTGTGGAAAAGTACCTTCCCACCGCTCT
Organism: Formicarius rufipectus; assembly: GCA_013399695.1. Classification (NCBI taxonomy): domain Eukaryota; kingdom Metazoa; phylum Chordata; class Aves; order Passeriformes; family Formicariidae; genus Formicarius; species Formicarius rufipectus. The sequence continues at coordinate 2,151,249 of VXAU01002171.1, forward strand.
GTTTGCATCCCATTACCATGGATGTGCCTCCCAACCTGGCATGGGAACAGTTGGGGTTGGGCTTCTGATCACCTCAAGATGGGAGACTTGGTCATGAGGGCTTAGAATGTGTGAGATCAAAGGGTAAGGTGTTCTATTAGCAAACAGGGTTATTCACATTCAAATTTCTCAGCTGCTCATCCTCCTGCATGTAGTCAAGGTGCATTGGTTAATTCTGCATGGGAAGATTGCCCTGGAAAACCAAATACTTACCGTAGCTCTAGTTGCTTCCTTGAAGAGAGCACTGCACAGCTTTAATTATAATTTAAAACTGAAGTCTGATCTTTTTTACAACAGAAGTTTCTTTTTGAGTTAAACAATGATGAAGAGATTAATGGAGCTCTGTAGGAAGATGATTCTTGATGGAGATGAAATGCTGTCTGTGCAATTTCAGATGATTGATTTTCCTTGATTAGGTACCCATCAAAGTGCAGTCAGCAATGCCCAGGATGTGATTCTAATACACTGAAGAAAGGGGCAGCTCATTAAATGAAGAGAATCCCCCTGCCATCCCACCATGCCTCCACCCCCCATATTCTCTATTACTGCTTAAGGAATTCAGGCCCTACATGACTTCTGTGGTAGTTGGTAAAGGGTACGGCATATACCAGACTGCAGTAAGAGAGAATCCTTGATATGCAAAATGAGACATGTAAAGATTTCTCTTCATTTACTTTATTTATTTTTTAAAGTTTTGAACAAGGATAAAATACCCTTTGAATATTCCCTACTTTGAGTAGAAGCAGTTCAGTATAATCGGCAGAGCAGCCTTCAATTTGGTTATTCCCAGAGTAGGAGTGTGCTGCTAAATCATCTCTGTTATCAGTGGAGCTCTAAAAACAAGGCTATTGACCATGAGATGAATTTTGTCACAAGCTTGATGTAGGAGTCAGTTTTGACATTGCTCTAAATGTTCTCTTCTCAAAGAAAAGCTCTATTGAGAGCAGATGTATAAAAGTTAAGCGGGAGATTTTAGATTGCATAAATGAGAATGAGACATCTGATTTACCCAGGCTTCCACTGAGAGTTGAGCATCTCACTGCCCTTTATGCCTTTGAAAAATCTTCCCCTAAACCACCATCTTATGAAATGTGGTAGGAAAATGGTAACAGGGGAAGTCAGATTATATCTATACAGGTTTCTTGACTTTGATATCCCACTGCATGTTCATAACTCTTCCAAAGGACTCAGACATTTTCATGTCATTTATCCTGTCCTGTGTGAATCCTTGCTTTCACCTGTCCCATATGATGAATGCATTTTATTTCACTTGAGGATGTTTGGGTGGCCTCGGAGAAATTTATTGGAAGGAATCTTAGCATGTCTCATTCTGCTGATGGGAACTTTTGTCACTGCAGCAGCCAAGCCATTGTGCAGGGATGTCACTTCAGACCACTGGGGTCTACCTTTGTGCAGGCTTTGAAGGTGGTTTTGCCAACTTCATTTTGGATTCCTATTTTAGAAGTGTAACTCATAACAAAAATGAAAGCTTATGTCGACTCAGCACTACTGCTCTGTATTGGGGGATTTGAGAATTTATTACATAAATGAATTTGTGTGAATATTTATGCTTCATTAGTTACTCATTGGGGTGGAACACAGTAAGGGAACTTTGTACTTACTGATTTTCTCAAGTTAAACTGCCAAACTGTTCATGACTGATATTCCCATATTAAGTGTGTGCAGCTTTTAACACTTGACTTAACAAGTACCTTTAATTTCACTGAACATAAGTTATTGATCATGGTGCTTGTTGCCTGGAAGCTCCATTCCTGATTGTTAATTGAGCCATTGATTTTTTTTTTTTTTTTTTAACGTTATCATTAAGAAAGGGGTGAATGCTGCATTGCAAAGCACTCTGCTTAGAGCAGGGAGGGGAGCAGGGGAGCTGGCCAAAGAAGATACATGGCTTTTTTAAACCTATCGCAGCTGAAATCAGTTCGAAAACTCCTGTTGAACGAAGGGAGGATTTTAATCAGTATGGATTTGATTTGGCAAAGTAAAGTTAATGGAAAAGTTGTGTAGATTTCAGGGATGCCAGATCAGACCAGATGTTTGGTGCACATTCTGTGCGTTAGCACGTTTAGCATGACTCTAAACTCAACCCAATAGGCCTTTCTGAGAAAAACCACTCCTGGATAAGCTCAGGCTTGGGCCCACATTGCCACATCCAGACAGGTCCCTGTTCAGAGCTGCCTCGGGCACGGGGAGCTCTCCCTGTCTGAAAAGGGCTGTGCAGGCTGAGCTGGGGGCAGTGGAGCCTCAGGGATTGCCCCCAGCCCGTTGGTGTGGATTGTTGTGGGAGAACAGTCAGGCTATGAATGGTTGGAAACAGCACTATAGGAAATGGATTTATGAGGATGATGATGACGCTGTGCATGTTGGGCGGGGCCAGCTGACTCGATCAGAGACATTTACGGTTGACATTCAGTTTGTGGGTTTATTGCGGCTCATTGTACGGGTGTTGGTTTTGAAACTTGATGTTGCCCTTTGCGGTTCTTGCCTCACGGTTGTCCCCCCTGTGGTTTTATCTTCACCTGTTCACCATCTTGTCATCTTCCCCTCATGGTAGTCTGCCTCGTGGTTTTCTCTTCACCTGTCCACCCTGTTGCCTCCCTCCCCTCACGGTTGTCCTTGTTGTGGTTGTACCCTCCCCTCTCCACCATGTTCCCTCCCTCCCCTCTCGGCGCTTTCCCGCCCTTGCTTCCCATTGGCCCTCCATTCCCACCTTTGCCGGCCGTGCTCCCATTGGCTGTCGGGTTGCTTGGCTACAGGCCCCGCCCCCCACTCCATCCAATCAGGGTGCAGTTCCAGAACGTTCCGTCGGAGCCCTTTATAAGCCCTCCTGTCCCTCAGCAGCGGCGCTGACGGCGCTGTCACCTCTCGGGGCGGGGACTGTGCCGGTCCCTGCGTGTCCCTCAGAGTCCCTCAGTCAACGGCCCTCAGTTTGTGTTTGCTGATGCCACATTAACCATACACAGCAGTCACACCACATCTAGCTGGGAAAAGAATGGCCATGTCCTCATGTTTAGACAACTAACCTGTGGATTGAAGTCTTAGGGTGAGACTAGGATTTCAGGTGAATAATGGTACACTGGGGATAAGAGTAATATATATACACATCATATCTATGTGTCTGATTTTATAGGTATGACCTCTAACTGAATTTTGTATAGTTTGTGGTGTAGAATGGCATGCAGTGTGCACGTTTCTATTTAATTACAATTGCCTCATGGTCCTGGAACTATGATTATTGTCCATGGGGTCATCTCAAGTACCTCCAGGCACTGGAGAGTGTGCCTGGGTTCACTAAATGCCTTTTGCTTGTATTCTGTCGTGCACAGCTTTTATGATCTTTAAAACAGAAGAGAAACTATGTTTCTGTCTCAAAGGCGTATGATGGAATTAATCTTCCTCCTATCCTATGGACATTGGTTTTAAGAGCACATACCACAGCATTCAGTGAGGTAACTGTTTCTTTTGAGCTGTCCTGCAGATCTACATGGTGATTTTAATTAGCATGACTAGTAGATGGAGTCTAGATAGCTTTGAAAGATTTATTATTGCTATCCTTGTAGAACTGCGTCAGGAAAATAAAAACACCTCTTAGAGGCCACTGCAGAGGTGCTCATATTCATGAGCCCCCTGCAAAACACTGTTGCAGTTTGACAACTGTGGCAAGAAAGTATTCATGAGTTTGCTATTTTGAAGGGTTCGAGTTCTTTGTAGTTCTCCAAACAGTCTCCAGAAACTATTTTATGACAGTTTTAAAAGACTTCAAAGTCTTTCCTCTTGGGTATACCGGCTTTCTCTGGGAGAGAGGAGTGTGGTGAGAGGTCTAAGCAGAGGTAGTAATGATTCAGGTGACATCAGCTCTCCTCATTTCCTGACCTTGTGTGGCTGACAGTTTTAGTGAGGGTGGAAACAATGCTGATTTCTGAAGACTGTCAAGTGCGAGCAGTTTTCTGCTGAGTTGTAGGAGGCTGGAGATCTATAAACCTTTTTAAGTGCTAGGAGGAATGAGAGGGCATTGTTTTCATTTCAGCTGGTCTTTGAGTCAGAAAGAGAATAGTAACTATTGAGGGATGGACCCCTGGAACAAGGCTAAGCTTTATTTATTAACTAGTAAAATTTCTTAAAAGGAGAGTGAGCAAGCAAAAATTTCTTAGCCCTGCTGCTCTGGACAAATAAATAAGAATGCAGAAATTGTGACAATAGCACAGTATGGAATTACATTGCAAAGGCAACACAAGTTCTTCCATTTTGAAAAATCAACAAAAATCTGAATATCATTTCAATGCTATCCAAAACTAAAATACCTGCTACTGGAAAGCAACCCCAAAAATCTGGGGGAAAGCAACATGACAATGATTATTGGTTGCATTTTCTTTCAAAGGATTTGTCTGATTAAGACACTTCTCTACTAAATTCTTGGTTCTACTCCCAGCCCAATCAGCCAGATTTTTGAAAGAGTTCAGAATGTATTTATTGAAATAAAAAGTCAGAGATTAAACTGGTGGGGTACCCAATAGGCCCTGGATGGACTGAAATATTACCCAGCTAAGGGTAAGCCACACAATGCACACAACTGCATAAGGTATATCAACTCTTAGAAGGAAAAAAATCCTTCATTAAACTCCAGTGTATGCTTAATTTACAGTAATCCCAATCAATTAATCCTTGATTCTATATCATACAGCAGCTTCCCAGAAATTCAGATCCCAAGACCTCTCTGATTAGTTAGTGACTCCCCAAACACTTGACAGGATTAGGTATCAAGGGCTCTTTTGATACTGTGTTGGAGTTTTTTCCTACATTTTTTTCTGTACTGAACACCTGCATACTCCCAGATCCTGTCTGGACAAATCACCCAGTCTACACACTACAAACATACTTTGTTTCCTCCATCTTGTTGTGTTGAAAGTGATTGAAAAAAAAATTTAATAAACAGCCAGTCTCTCAATCCATTTGATCTTTGTCCATCTGACATTATTAATTGAATCTGAGGTCCAATTTTGAGCAATCCAGTGAAAAGACACTGGCACTTTGATTCCCATGTTTGACCTGTCCATCTAGAGAAATAAGTTCCAAACACTGTGAGTGATTATGAGTAGCATACAGAATTTCAGCCCTCCAAAGGGATTTGTTTTTAAGCTTCTCTGAACTCCAGGATGTGGACTAAAGCTCTGGTGTTTAGAATTAATGATGTCTTGGGTTAGCTCACACAGCTTGCAGCACTCTAGGTACTGCAGCTTGATGACTGTCACTGTTGGTTGGGTCAAGAACAGCTGCCACAGACATAATCAGTGTGTTTCCTCGTTTTATCAGGCTGATGCAAGAGGTACTTGCTTTTTCCAGGGGACAGAATTAATGGGTGAATGTGCTGTGGGGCTGGCACATGGTGCCTCCAGTTTAATAGCTGAATTAGAATCTTTTTTAACCCTTGGCACCAAGAAATGTGATTTCCTGATGCTTAGGGCTAATGCTGTGCTAAGTGCTGGGAAATCTTGACTGATAGTGCTAAGAGTTAACAGAGACAAAAAATAAAGCACAGTAAATCTTACCTGAAGTGCTTGGCTGTGTATGAATTACATATATGCATATGTGCATTGGTCTGAAAGGTTTGGGCACACGCGGAGAGATTAATTATAGTTTAACCTGCACTTAAGAGGATCATCAAATCTCATATTTTTTCACTCAGTATTTCAGGATTGCTGCTGGTGGCCAAGCTTGGGGGGAAAAAAGATTTATAACCACTGTGTGAGAAAGTGTATCAAATAAATAATGGGGCCAAATTAAACACATTGATTAACTATCATTCACTATCCTGTAATCTCTTAATGACTTAGGTCTAATTTAAGACAGACTAGAATCAGGATTAAATTCTGAACTGCTGTTATTATTACATGTATCTATTAGGTTCTAGAGGAATTCAGGAGAGATTAAAAAGGCACCTGTGAATTAAAACCAGCTATTAATGGAGAAAGTTGAAGGACTTGTCCATATTAATGCTATTTTTCTTACTCAACCTAACAAATGTAAGCTTTAAAGTTTACAGATGGTGTATCCATGGTTTTCATCAGTCTGGTTTATTGTCAGAAAATCCGTAGAGCACCGGGAAATATAATAATGGCCACTGTGTTGCATTTACTAATTGGAGTAGCAGCAAGCAATTAAAGAGCTATTCAGGGCGTTGAAAGGGATAAGATTCAGTCCATTCTGCAGCAAGTCCAATGAAATAAAATGAAGGGAGAATGGGAGAGGAAAGGAGAAAGGCACTGTTTGTTTAATTGAACTGTGCATGATGCTATTTTTGCTTAACAATGCAAGTTTCAGACTGCTCAAAGTGTGCTAAACCCAGACAAGCTGGTAACTCATCTACTTGAGGGACCCCATCAAAGAGGTGGATAAGAACCCCTCTGTTAAGCTTCTTCCTGCCTTTGGGTCAGGACGGAGGCAAACAACACCAGGATCTAAATTGTTCATGCAGTTTTTTGTGTTCTTTGACCAGTGATATATCTGTACCTCTGTGAGTCAGGTGGATTAGAAGTCTTCATTTTTCAGCTCCAGAGAAGTGTTTGACTTCAAGACAGCATGGCCCAATCATTTAGCGTCTTGCAGAGTTAAAATTGTAAAGCAGCAGGGGTATGTTCTGGGAAAAGCTGGTGTGTGACAGTGCCGCTAGAGCCTCTTGGCCACTGTGATGGTGTCACTGATAGAGCTTCTCACTGCCAGCGGCTGTGAGCCCAGTGGCATTTGACCCTCTGGTTGCAAGGACTTCTTTCCATTGACAGCCTCAGAGAGACAGGTGGTTACTCAAACCCAGGTTGTGCTCAAGAAATCACTTCAGTACCTGTGCAATTTTCTATGGCCTCCAGAGTCCCTGGTATTAAAATATTAAACTTATGCATTTGTGTTTAGGAGTTACAATGAAAGAAAAGTACAATGTATTTTTCTGCTGTATGGAAAAACTCTGAAGAGTTGACTTTGAAGATCATTTACGTCCATCTCTTGCTTGATAATCTTTCTTATACCTTTACTTGCCTAGGTGTCTGACATTTTATGCCTACATGAGCATCATCTATCTTTAATGTACAGGTAGCCTTGCAAAAATGAGTATAAAATGATGTTGCTCTCTTGAATAGTTGACTCCATTTTTGCTAATGAAGCTCTTGCTATCTTCAGTCCCTCCTCTTCTGCCATTTTTAAGCCAGTTTTCTGATGTTTTGCTCTCAGTAAAGAGGCCATTATTCCCGCAATCTATCATTATAAGGAGTGCTGCCTACTTCAGAGAAGCTCTTGCAGCCTAACTGGAATCACTCGATGATTTGGATCATTAATATATTACAAAATGACAATAAGAACTGAAGTGAGGGGGCAGGCAGACACAAAGTGCTGATGAAGATATATCTGCTCTGCTGTCAAAATTCCACATACAAATAGAAGAGCCACCATTGGATTTCTTTTAGCTGGAAGGTGAAGCTTTAACACGCCTAAAGAGTATTGATTGTTAACCCTGTTGGTCTCAGTTTGAGAGTATACTCAGAACCCTTAAGTCTTCTTTTCCTCTAGGTTTTTGTTTCTGGATTTTACTGTGAGATCTTTTAATTAATTCTGCTACTGATATGTTCTTCTTTCTTGAAACTTTGCTGTTATGATGACACTGAAAAGGGCTTCTTTTTCTAAATGTTTTCTCTTTTGGCACATAATTTTTCTGAGTTTTGCTTCTTCTCCTTTTCCTAAAATAAAAAATTAAAAAAAAAATCCTTGCTCTTAATTAGATTTCATTATATCAATGATTTTTTTGAAAGGATGCAGGCTTACGAACAGCAGTTGTTCATCTCCCCATCTGCAGCAACCGCACTAATCTTGTACACATTTGCATGCACACAGGACAATAAAAAATGACATGATGTAACATTTCAGTGAAGGATTGTAGGCACTGCAGCCAAATCTTGTCATTTAAGGCTTTCTGTGGGGAGTGATTTATTCTCAATTTGCCAGTGTGGGCTTTTTTGAAAGAGAGAGATTGTGTGGGTGTTGGGAATTATGCCTACGCTTTTAAAGCATTACCAGTGACTTTGGGTGTCTCTGCCTTCAGGTACCCAACTTGACATTCCAGAGAGACTTGCTTGGTTCTTGGCACACATTGATTCAGCTTGTTTAGAAAAACTCTGCCTTGAGCAGAACACCCCAAATCATTTGGTTTGACTCTGTTACTTTCAGTTCTGAAGCTGCCAAAGATGATGGCTGTAAGGGACAGTGTTTCAGATACCACGCTCTGATCTAGCAAAAAAACCTTCTGAAAGTTACCATTTCTCCATCTGTAGAGTTTTAATTGGCAGAAATGCTCTTTATTGCTAGAAGAGGAGCTAGGACAGAGGCTGACAGGACAAGTCACCTGACTTTTCACATTATTAGTCTTCTGGAGACATGGATCAATTGCTCAGAGCTGATTCTTCCTTTTTAGAGGCAAATATATAATCTTGCTAATGATAATGGGGGTTTTGCCAGCAGCATGATATTCTGTATTGTTTGGTTTAATAATCAGCATGAAACTTATTAACTGCATAAGATATGGTGTTAGAAATCTGGGTAAAATCTCTGGCACTTGGAAATATTAACTGACTTGGTTTTAGTACTGCAATCTCTCACAGTTAACATTCTGGCAATTACAAAGATACAAGCTCTTAAAGATAAGCTTTCCATTTGTGCTGTGCCTGTGCTTTATCCTGTAGCCAAAATCCAAAGTAAGCCTTTTTGGAAGCTATAACAGCTTGGGAAAGTTTAACCTAATTTAATTTCTTGCGACTGTGAACACTTGAGTCCCTCCTGGTTCTACCTGGAATCTTAGCAATTACTAAATGAACAGAACACCTCTTCTCAAGCAGTGTTGATTTGGGGGAAGGCAAATTGATTTAACCAGCCAAAGATTTCATCTCAATCGTGTGTTGATACTTCTGTGATATATTTTGTGTTACTTCATTGCCACTGTACTTTTGGCAACAATGTGGAATTAAGCTTCTTTTATCAGTGATGTAAATGTTCCTGCTTAGAGTAGTTTTCCTTTCCTTATATGTCTCAGTTTCCACACCTGTCTCACTTGCTCAATTTTGCTGATGAAAGTTTGAAACTTCCCTTTTGTGAGAGGTCAGCAAAGCTTGCAATTTGTCACATCCAGACATCAGTTCCTATAGCAAATCTCTCATTACATTCTCCTTGTGCATATCAAAGGTTGAGGTCATATGGCCCCAGGTTGTCTTGTCTCGGAGTGGGACTCTGGCATTGGACTATTTGATTGCTCCACCACAGCTGTGAATTTGAAGGAGTCAATCTTCTAGTTTGCACTCCCTCTGGGGCTTATTTCCTCCTCTACACAATTTAACAGTGATTGGCTGTTCTAATAGCTTTTGAGTAAGTTTGTTCTTAAATGTGTTTCCCCTATTTCTCTTCCATGCACAGTATGGAGTTTGCACTCTGAATAACTTGCTGGTTTGCCTTGATGCTTTCCATGCCCTCTTCTTTCTCTGGTGATGTCTTTTAGTATAGAAGTAAGTAATTAGGGAATGTAATTTACACTTTCCACTTCTGGTGCCATGAAAAGAATTGGTGCTTATCAAGGTGCTGAGAAGTTCCCTCATGACTTTCCCATTAAAACTGTTCTTCTATCTGCCAAGACCTGGATCTCTCTGTAATTACTTTCCCAACAATTTTCTAGTAGGAAGACTATCTGCAATCTCTCCGTGACAAGTTTCCTTCTCATTCTTCCCATAGACTTTCACATTTTAGAGCTTGTGGCTTTAGACTTCTTTACTTTTCAATAACTGGGCAGTGAAGATGAAGACTTCCCACACCCATGTAGCCATTTCCCTGTTTACTAAGGTTCTATGCAAACTTCGGGGCAGCATCTTTCAATGGAAGGTTATTGCTGGCACAATTTTTCAAGTGCTTTTAATGTCTTTGGCTGAAGTAAGTGAGGTTTTAGAAGATGAAATCGCCCCATTCTTTCTTTCTACTGCACAGCATTTTAAGTTACTTTTTGTTCTTGATGAGCCATGACCTTGGTGTTTAATGGAAAGCACAAGTATAAATCAGAATCCCTAAATATCGTTGACACAAACAACAGTATATTCTGAAAATATTAACTTGTAGCAGAAAACACCAAACATAGTTCTGCCTCATGTGACAGTACCATGCTTATGTTGTGGTTTAGGCTGGCATTGCTCAAAGCCTCCATGCCCAGTCTGACACGAGCTGGGTGCAGCACCAAGGCTCATGTGCTCACAGTGCAGTGGAATTTGCAGAGACACTTCCATTCCCTGAGAAAACCAGGCTACAGTGAAGGACAAGAGAATGGCTTAGCTACAAGTCACCACAGAGAAACTGGGGCTGCTGATAGTCACTGCTCAGCAAGGGATTGGGGTGCTTAAATCCTTCTGAGAAGGCAGCTTAGAGAAGAGTTTTTTCAAATTAATTAGCACATGCTTTGGTCTGGAGAATCTTCTGTGCTTTTCAATATACCCAGACTTGCAGCAATTTCCTTTCCTTTAAGAAAGAATCAAATGTTTACAGGTTAGTGGTTCTTACTAAACAACTTTAATGCAGTTTGTTATCTTTGCAAAATACGTCCTTCAGCTTCTTGTACGGGGCTCTCTTGTGCTTCCCTGAGCGTGCTCTTAATGTAAGCAGTGCCTTAGGAGCAGTGCAAGTCAGCTGAAGAGAATTAAAAGTGGAGAGAGGAGGAGGCAGCCCTTGAGGGAGAGCAGCAAGGCCTGTGGTGTGGAGCTATAAGGACACAAAAAAAAGGGCTTCAAATTCCCCTGTGGCCAGAGAACCAGGGAAGGGACCAGGGGCTGTTAGGAGAGAGGCACAACACCATTGCTGCTGGGGAACTGAACTCAGGCTGACCACCAGAAAGGCATTTTGGTGGCAATGAAGGCATCAGACCAAAGGAACAGACACTTAGAGAGGCATGATCCCACTCTTCTCCACTGCTGGAGCTTGAGACAGGAAGAGATGGTGTATTCAAAGCCCACAGCTCGAGCTGTTCCTGCCTAGCTGTGTTTTTGTGAACAACCTCTGTGTTGTTCTCACAACAAATATCTGGGCAGTCAAGGTCACAGCTGAGGTCCAGGTTCTGGTGGCCCAAGAGTCCTTTCAGCAGCCTAAGTGAGGTTTCATCAGCCTTGTCACCCTGATTAGGAGGTCAGTAACAGGTACCAAAGCTGAGACCCCCTGCAGTGATGACCCCACTAGTCTTGATCCAAAGGCACTTGACAGACCTTTTGTGGTCTCAACTCACCTCTGCACATTCAAATTTTTCTGGTACATAAAGTGCAACTCCACCTCCTCTTCTTCCCTTCATATCTTCTCAAAAGAGATTGTAGCCACCCACTGTGGCCTTCCAGTCATGCAAGTGTTCCCACCAACTTTCTGGGATCCCTATGACAACTCACATCTCAGACTGGGTGTGGAGCTCCAGTTCCCCCTGTGTGGGTACTGTCATTGCTACACTTGGGGATCTTGCCTTTGAAGAGGGTACGAAAAATCGTGACCAAAAGGTACAGAGTGAAAGGCTCAATGGCCTGCTGAGGCACTGGATGCTGATTTTTCTTTATTCTTATGTAATTGTATTGCAAAGAATCAATTTCTACCCACAATTTTTTCATAATCTCTTTACAGTATGGGAGAGACTGTAAGGATCCTCTGTGCCAATCCAGAGCTGTTCTCTTTGCTCACACAAAGATCTATTCTTGTGGTTGTTGGCAGGTCTTCTACCTGTGTTAGCTGGGGTTCCAAACACCAGGCCACTCTCTTTGACCTGATAGACAGGAGTTGAACTACTAATCCCTTCAGCTTCCTTTGAAAATCTATCCAGTGCAAGTGCTTCTGTGAAGTGTATTTGACTGTACAGGTTGCATAGTTTTTCTGTTTTCATAGTAAAAAGATAATAGTGTTTTAATAGTATTTTTAAAAATAAGTAAGTAACATGACATTTGTTGCTATGCAGAGAGAAAAATTATTTGTGTTTCTAATAGAAACCACTGGGAGAAGAGAGATTTGGGAAAAAAATCAGCCAGAGGGAATAGGTTGATGAAAGCTGTAAGTTCTAAGAGGGCTTTATTTCTTTGCTGCTTTGTAGTTCCTTTGGGTAAGTGAGTAAACCTTGACAGTTCAAACTGCATTTTCCTCGATATCTCAAAAATTCATTCAACTTCCCATGTTACTAATTATTTTTCCACCTGAGAGTCAGATATTTTGTTTTAGACTACAGCAAGAAGAAAAAAAAAATCAGCTTTACCACCAGGGTCAAAAAGAAAAGGGAAAAAAATATGGAAGAGAACTCTGCATCCTTGATAGCATGCAGTCTTTTGTAAATAAGAACATAAATTTTTCAGGGTTTTAGTGGTTATAATAAGCTCTTAGCACCTACAAAGTGGAGAAAGGAGGTGAATCCTTTTCATTGGTTTCTATAATGCTAAATATATAATACAGACAGGTGACTTTAATCAGCATAGAATCAGTAGGATGGTAGGGAGAATTGTGGAGACAATGAATATTAATTTCACTTCTTTTTCATAAAGCATCATCCAGGCATTAATTAATCCTCCAATTAGGCATTCTATTACATTTTACTTTAGAAACATTAAAGGGCTGGGAAATATAGTTTAAGAATCAATAGGAGACACTACACTAATTTCCATGGAATTTGGACAAGTCACAAAGGAGTTGATTAGATCTTTTTATGGCATGACAAAGAATTAGAATCTACTTATCTGACCCACCCTCAACTTATTCTTTGAGTCTTTAATTGTCAGAGAATTTGTTCTGAGAAAAGAAACATTGGAGTAAAAATACGATGTCCAGAATAGTGGCTTAATGTTCAGTTGATGTGTGTGAAGTTCTGTTGTCATTAGGTGAGAAATTTAAATGGGTGATTCATAGAAGGGATACAAACACAAGTAGCCATCACTAAATATTTTGGATTTGTGGTTTAATAGCAAAGACAAGGGACCAGGATTAAGGTGGTCTAAGGACAGGCCTTCCTAGAGATAAAAGTAAAAAGCAACTTGCAAACAGTAAGTTGTGAAATTATTTATAGATATAATTTACAACCAACCTTCAGAAATGCAACCTTGCAATAATGAAATGAGATTATTCATAGAGCAAGAGCTGTACAGTAAGGTCAGAGCTGAAATATGGAAATAATATATTCTCTGGTTTTACAAGGTCCTAGAGCACCTTAAAATATAAATTCACACTACCTCTCACTGGCCTGCTGTGGAGCTGCCTTTTTCCTGGAAGACTGTCCTAGTCCTGTGGAGAAATGGATGCTGTGAGAGCTGGGTGAGGGGTGGTTGCTGTCACTCATGAGGGTTATGCCTCAGGATGTTCCCAGACCCCTAGGAGACATCCATGCTCCACAGATTTAGTGAAGCCTGATAATTATTGTCCCCAAAACCTTTAGGCCTGGGCTACTAAAGGTTTTAATGAGAATTTTCAAAAATCTGTGGAAGTTGGACCAGTGTTCTGAGAGATGTGTTGTCTATCTCACATCCCTGTTATCAATGGGAAGAGCTGATGGTTAATTAGAGGGAAGAACCATCATAGCAGAAATTTTTTGTCATCTTTATCAAATACACTGTTTTCCCCTTAGTCTATATTTTCAAAAGTCTCTTTATGTAGTCTCCAAAAAAATTCAATCAAACCTGCATCCTCTAATGTATCTTTGTAATAGGTTTAATGTATTTCTCTGCTTCATTAGATAAACTAAATTGTTTTGGAAAATAGTTAACTACATTAAGAAATGTAAAAAAAAATATAAACCCTGTTGTGGTTTCAGGGGGCAGAATGCCATTTTGAAGTCAGTTTTGCTGAAGGTCAAACAACTCAGTCCACAATATGAAGCTTCTGAGATGTGGAGTGTAGAAGTGACAGCAGAAGTTCGTCTCTGATCCATCAGTGAATTGTTTGATACACCAAGTATCCAGCTCCAATCAAAAGAAACATGTGAGCCTCATAAAATGTTCCTGTGTAGGTAAGATAATTTAGGTAATTCTTTTTAGCATTTGAAAGTAAGAGGAGCTGAAAAGTTCAATCATAAGAAAGTTGAAAAAGGTCTGGTTCTGCCATTTCATTTGCACATAAAGGTAGATAGTGGCTTTGCTAATTTGAGGAGCTGTGATTTAACTTCTCTTTCTCATCACAAAAAATGATTGCAATGTGATCAAGAATATCAGACAGTTGACAGCTTTGTCTTGTATCTTGTCCACTTTTGTGTCCAGAATTTCAGTGCATTATTGTGGGCAGTTAATATCAGGGAATGACCCAGTCGTAAGTGTTTGTGTGATCAGGCCACGTTTAAATTAAATTGGTAGTTCTGATGCTGAACTGTCCCTACTTTCTGTCCACATTAGCTGGCTTTGGAAAATTATTATGTATCGTTAGGAAAAGCATATTTTATAAGTATTCTTCAGACTCCTTTCAGCAGTGAAAGGCCAAACGAGCAATTTTGACAAAGCAGATGTTGCGCCTTATTAGTATCCTCTTACTTTTTCCTGAGCCTGGCCTGGGTTGAGGGATAAGTTAAGATATTTGCCATACCCTCAAGAACTTCCTTTGCTCAGGTATTTAACAACTTACTGTAATTAAACAATGTTCTTGCTTTTTCAAGCAGTTTAAACTCCACAGATAGAGCAGTCAGAGGGAATTTAAATGCCAAAGTACATTAAGGAGAAGGGCACCTGCACTTCATTGGCACATGGTCTGCACACTTACACTGGGAGGGGTGAAATGACCAATACAGGGCAAAGAGATCTCCTGGACATTTCCAAATAAGGGTTTCTGGCAAGATTCTGTTGTAATAGATTATTAGGGAATATCTGCAGAAATAACAGTTTCTCTCCATTTTCTATTTCCTAGAGGAAGGTGAACAGAGGGGAGAGCAGCTCTAAAGCCAAATACTGTAACTTTATTGACTTAATTGAAATTGCTGCCAATATCAGTTGATGGAAGGAAGACTTGAGTATGTCTTACAGTACCTGCTTCACTTCCATTGCATTAAAAATATAATAGGAAGTCTTTTCCTGTCTTTTTTAGAATTTGTAAAGGAAACTCCCCTTTAGCTGCTTGCACAGTGATTCCGATAATGTTACAATTGCACTGGGTTTTCTCAGATGTTTGGCATCTTTAATGAATTTCTCAGATATTTCATTGCCTTTGTAAGTGCCAATTATCAACCTATGGTAATGGAGGATGGTTTAGCATGAACTGTCAAGGAAGTTTATGAAATTATCATGTCAACACTATGCTCTTCCAGCAGAGTTAGGGAAAAATTACAAGAAAATGATATTGTCATTTAATTAAGCAGGCTATGCATTAATATTTTACTCTTACTCCTTACTTATTTTTCATACTGACAAGTACTAGCTGTCATTTTATGGAGCCACCAGTTGTGCTTGGTGATGGGCACATCCTTAGATGGCCTAAAAATGTCAGGCATTATGTTGGAGGGAGGGGTCTGTATGCAGAAGAAATGGTGATTTTTCTCACCCTCCCAATGCGGCCCAAATGTGATGCCAAACAAAATGTCAGTCACAGTGACTGTGCAAATATTTCAGAAGGGATTTACTGCTCTCCTGGAGTAGCACCAAGATTAGACACAAAAGACCTCCCTGTAGACTAAGGATGCCAGTAACACCTGAATAACACCCAGGTGAGCAGAGACAACAGATGAAATCACTGGTGCTAATCCCAATTTCCAGCACTACAGAAAAACTCCTTTGAACCTTGCTTTATATTTTAGATCAAGAAACTGAACGTTTCTTTTCAGTAGTGTTGATGGGTCTTTGGCATTGATAATTAATGAGCATTCAGTTTTCCTTGCAGTAAAAATAGATTTGCCCTAAACTCTTTAGGAAGAGTTTGGCCTCTCTTGTGGCTACCCTCAATTATTCTCTTTCATTTTGAGATTTCTGTCAAAATTAATTTTGTTAATTCCAAGTCGCTTAAAGGCTGGTGGAAATGCTCCATGTGATGATTCTCTTCCCTATTGGAATCTAACTGATCATGGAATCACTGTTCATGATTTTACTTTTCTAAGCAATCTCACTCCAGCAAGTGACAGACCGAAATCTATACCTTGGCAGATTCTGTCAAATTCTGGTCACCCTCAATATATTTCTTTGCAATGTGTCTCTCTCTTTCATTGAAGAGGTAGGCATCTTCCTAACTCTCTCACAAAGAGTTGCAAAATTCTCATGTGGTAAAAACAAACAATCCAAAATGGGCACAGTGCTGCAAGCTAGAAAGCTGTACAAAGACAGTAAATGACAGCGCCTTCTTCAAGAGCTTTCAAACTAAACAATACAGAAGGAGGATTTAATGTGATTCAGAACAAACCAGCATGGCAAAGATGGGACATGGCTCAGGAAAGTGCTGTCCAGCACTGGAACAGGCTGCTCAGGGAATTGGTGGAGTCACCACTCCTGGAGGGATTTAAAACATATGTAGTGGTGGACTTGGCAGTGCCGAGTTAATGGTTGGACTCAATGAACTTAGAGCTCTTTTCCAACCTAAATGGCTCTATGTTGAACTTGTATTTATTGGGGTCTTGAAGGATTGAACACTGAGCCAAGCTTTGCATCTGGGCAAGGTACTGGAGCACACAGAGCTGCAAGTACTCTCACAGAAATTTTTCTCTCTTAGGAGATGTGGAATGTTTGATTGAAGATCTTCCCTCCTTTTTTGAAATAAAAGAAATTTCATAGGAGACTGTAAATGCTTAGCACCTCTGTAAAACAGACCACATGCATTTCTTCAGCCCTAGACAGAGGTGCATGTTAATTCCCAGTTTACATCTGGCAGAATTTGGCCTTTAATTTTTAATTAATTTTACACTGGAGACTTTGTAATGTTATGCAAGAAAGAAGAAAGTGATCTGTTCTTGTGACATATTTAATATATGTATCATTACAGGTACCTAGCAAAATTAGTAGAAGTAATTAGAATCCTAGGATAATTTGGGTTGGAAGGAACCTCAGGAGGTCAGCTAGTCCAACCTCCTGCTTAAAGCAGGGTCAGTTATGAGATTAAAATGCTTCCACATTTCTTTGGGGTTTATGGTTCCCAGCAGATCACAGGTTAATTCCAGCAAAGTGATAATCTCTCCAAGTGTCAGTCATTTCTTTAGAAATTCAGCTATTATCACTTTTATATGCTTTTAATTCATGGGTTAACTATGGGAACTCAGTAATATATAGTGACAATTCTGAAGTCCTTTAAAATGTTACACTTATTATACCACCTTCTAACTTTCCTCATAGTTCCAACAAGTGCTAGAAATACTATTGTTATGATAAGTTATGGATCCCCAATGGAGGCATTTAATTTCATGGTATGTTAAAGGCTATAACAGCCTATTAAAACAGGGTGGAAAATCTTGCTTAAAAAAAAATAAATTATAAAAGCAGAATGAAATGCTTAGTGGCTTTTCTCCAAGAGAGCCATTTTTCAAAACCCAAATCTTAGAGATAGGACTTTTTTGAAGTACTACATTGTTCAAGGGCTAACAATGAGAATTGTGTGGCCATCCTTAGTAGCAAACACTGGCTACCATTTCTAATTCAAAAGAGCTATCAGTGGCAGCTGAAGAGATACTAAGCTAATACTGAAGTATGCATATGATTGTCCTTTCATTATTCTTACTAAAAGAGCCAAGGAATTAGGACAATTAATGATTCTGCTCATGTGTGTGATTATAATATCAGCGCACAAACCTGTGAAAGCTTGCTCAGTGCTTAAATTTGCTCACATAAATAGTCCCCTTGGCTTAAAAGCAAGGACAAGGCCCAAGAGTTTGTGTTGGCCTTTTGGAAGTTTTCAAAATGCAGTTATCCCTGTGTGAACCTTGAACAGCACTCACAGGTTTGACTGAGAATCTGAAAATACGTCCCCATGCCAATAGAAGTGGCAGAGCACAGCTGCTTGCTTTTCAGCTCCAAAACCTTTGGGTTTTGTTTGCAGCTGTCTGTCATAAGTACTTGCTTTGGAGAATGTAAATAACCAAAGATGAAAGGTGATTTTTGTATAAGGGAAAATAAGTAAATAGATGAAACCTCTCCTAAACTCACTGCTCAGTGTAATTGTCCAAGTGGCTGTTTCAGTGCTGCCTGTGGCAAACGAGAACCTTCTCACTGGCTTTAGCAGACCGTGTGCTGATCCCTGGAGCTGGAGCTGGAAGGGCAAATGAAGGCTCCTACAGAAATAACAGAGCTGAAGGATTCATGAATCTGAGTACAATAAAACAATCTTCTTGTTTGGTATTATGTGGGACTTAGTCACAGGGGGCACTAAAGAACAGGTTAAAATAGAAGAATAAACCCACAGCCTGAAAGTTACTGAAGACCTTCCTTATTCCCTCCCAAGGAGAACAATTCTATCGTCTTTTATTACTTACATATCCTTTATTACTAGTATATCATAATAGTACCAAATATGGGCTGATTATTTGACAGTCGGGAATAATACACAATCCATGGTTGAAAAATGCCAGATAAAATTATAAACTGATGAGTTAAGGAGCATTGTGGAGCAGGTTCTTTTTCTTGGTAGAAGTTGTAAGGAAATTTGAAGATGGGGGTGTGGCAGCTGACAGAAAATACTGAGCTAATGTGAAAAGAAAGGCTTTAGTCACCATCATTCCATGGCAATAGTAAGAGCCTTGAAGATGAGGGCAAGCAGCCTCAATTTGGAACAACTCAGAGAGCAAATCAAAGTTTCTGTAGTTAAGGGGGGAAATAATTTGCTGCTTTATCAGTGGAGGAGCTGTATGTATAAAGGGAATGTGGGGCTATGAATTGGAGACAGAATGATTTAGTACAGCAGGATTCTTTTGAGAATATAATGAGCTTCTGCCCCTAAATTAAAACTTTTCTTTAAAGATTTTGAATCCAAAAATAACTATCAGGGGAGTTTCACAGAAGCATTAATTACTTTCATTCCTAAATCTGACGGTGATCCAAATTCATGTTCCAACTACCTTTTTTCTCCCTTATAAATTAGGGTTGCAGAGCTAAATTATTGGCTTCAAGGACTGTAAAGGCAATTTTCTACATCATATCTCATTCCCAAGTTGAATGTTATATGTAGATTATGCACAAACAATGCTGAAAACCTTTATAGCAATATCCCTTGAGCCAGTAAACTCTTTGTCTACCAAATAGAATTTCCTAATGACAGTGTGAAAGTGTGTGACTGCCTACAGTGGGATTGCCTTTTCTCTAACCCTCCAGTGCTCTATCTTTGGCCCATATTTTATACACGTATTTTTCTCCTTTTTCATAAGCCTCCAAGTACTATGATTTTATGAGTGGTGTTTCCTTGTGGTCCTTCATTACCCTCTTTCTTCTGCCTCTCTAAAGTGTTTTGGCTTAGTAACATAGATTCTAACAAGACATAGATGTGGCTTTCAGATGTACCTTCTGGTTTAGTTTGGACTGGGTTTTTTTGGTTGCCTGTGGAGATTTTGTTCAAGTAAAACAAGGATTTGGTATTCCATAATTCAAGACAGATTCTGCATGTGTGTCTTACCCACATGCTTTTAAACCTGTCTACTGGTAGAAATAAGAGTATTTTTCTCAGACCAAGATTGTACCTGAGGGCAGCTGAAGTTTATTCCTCTTCGTATAAGGTCTATAAATTTTCATGCTTGTCTCTGTCTTAAGATTTCAATGCTGAGGTCCATCCAGCTTCCACTTTTTTCTTTAATATGCTAAATTCTCTCTGAATGCTGTTCTCAGTTCAAGTGTAGGGACAAGGAAGCCACAAAGAGCGGTGACTGGATGCTAAGGGTGAGACCCAAGAAAACATTCCTAATTTTTACCTGTAGTTGAATGGTGAAGGAGCATGTCCCTGCCTTTGTCTGGGACTTCTGGACTGGTGTGACTGTTGCAGGTCACCTGAGCACCACACTGAAGCCTCCACCTTGGCTGGCCATGTGTGTCCTCTGTCACTGAGTCAGTTATAACCAGTATCTGAATAAAATATGCGACATGGGCAGAATCTTTTTTGGGGGGAGGTTGTGGGATTTTTTGGTGTGGTTCAGTTTTTTGCTATTTAATTGCATCTACTTCTTTTCTTTTGTTAGATTTTGGCAGTGTACAAATATAATTGAAATATCACAGCCCTGTGAACAGACAGCAGCAGTTTCCTGGCACAGCTAAGCCTGACACAGCCCTGGCTGGGCTGTTTTTGCAGGCCTGGGTCTGAGAAATAATTTCTCTTTCTAGAAACTAAAGCTGGGCTTCAGCATAGACATCAAAGGAGGCTTTTTTTCTTTTTTTTGGAGTTTATGATACGGGTTTTTTTAAACCCTGGCACACTGCACACAAGTGTGTGTATCACTTTGCAGCCTCCTTGGTCACACACTGTGTGATAAAGAGGCTCCTTGGTTTTCTACTTTCATTGTATCAGCATTGGGGATCAGAGCCTGGATTTTGTCATTTATCTGACTAGTGCTGGAGCAAAAGTCAAACTTAACAGACTCCACCCACCCCAGAGTGCTGGTGCTCCCCCAGAGCTCTATCCCTGCTTTCCTGCACATACAGTAGTACAAGACTTAACCTTACTGAAGGCCTCTCAGCATGGCATCATTCTCCCTGAAACATATTCTTTAAAAAAAAGGCCCTAAAAATAATCCTCTCCTTCTACACTTGATATATTTTGCATCTTCTGAAGATGTTTTGCAATCCAGACATAGTTAAATCCTATTTCAGTAGTTAACTTGCATTGAAATGACTGGATCCTGGAATAACTTGAAACTGGGGGTGTATTTTTAAGTAGATATTTTTTAGGTGATGCAATGAAATTATGGATTTAATAGGAAGCAGCTTACATCTTTCACCTTTTTCTAACTCTTTGGTTTTGTATCCGCTTATTAAAAAAATCTAACATTACATGTTTAAGACAAATGCGCATATACTTCTCTGTTCTTAAAGAACCCAGCAAATGAGATACCTGAATGGTATAATAGTTTAGTGGAATAAAGTCAAGACATGTACATGGAGGCACTTGAGGCTATCTAAAAGTATGGAAGTAGGAGGATGAAATCCTCCCTGTTTCAATACAAATCTTTTCACAGCGTTCTTAACCAGGGAAGTGGTAACAGCCTCTTTCCCAAATTGTGCCTGAGCCTCCAAGCTCTTCTAGCCACCAAATTCTGGTTTTCCTTGTTTTTTAACCAACTCATCATCCTTTCTAGTATTTTTGATGCTTTGGAACATACAAATGGGATGGCAGAGCAGTTCACTGCCATTTTCATACTTACTGTTTGGGAACCAATAGGAAGGGGAAATAACCTGGGATCTTTTGCAAGGAAACAGGGAAAAGCTTGTTTACCAGATCTTAACATTTCTGGCAAACAGCTGGCTGTAGTTTTAATAATGAGTTGCCCATAATGGGAATGTATTTAATCCAAGTTAACACACATACACTAAACTTGCTAATTGGGAATTTCTTTTTATAAGCACATTACTCTTGCTTTTTCAAGTAATGTTAACGTGCTGATACAGCAGAGAGAGTGCACCTCACTCCATGACTGCAGCTAGCAGGCCCCAGTGCATGGTAATTTTTGAAGAAAACATATGGTAAGAGTAATGGCTGAAGTCTGTAGACAGCTTGCCTAAATTACAGTGCATCCATTGAAACCAGGACACATGCTAAGCTGCTGAAAGCAGAGAGATGTCATTAAAAAATGATTCATATACCTTTGCCTTAATGAGTCCTTACACTTGAGGATTGCCAATTGCCTGATCAATAGCTTTACTGCAGCACAAGGCAGAATTCTTTCTACAAGTGAAATATTTCCATTACAGAAGTCTGGAACTTCAGCATAGACACTTTTGCCTTAAAGGAATTTGAAAATAATAATTTTTTTATATGTATATTTCTGAAACCTGCCTATATTTGAATCTAGTAAATAAACAATCGTGCACTTGCCATATGGAGCAATTTCATAACAGCACATGGTGAGGCTCTAATGAGTTTTACCATACTGTGCCTGACAGGTGAATTTTCAGCTTTGATTACAGGAGACCAGAAATAATTCATCCAGGCCAATAAAGTTTGATTTAGATAAGACTCGATTATTTTTGCTATCAGCCATTAAGAACTGTTCTATCCTCATTTTCATTCTCAGGCACATAGCCTGGCAACGAGCAATAATGGATATTTATTGGGCTATCAGATCCACAGAGACTTGTTTACTTACCCGAGTACTGCAATTGTCAATATTCTGTGGTCCACTGACTGCTATCTTTAAAAGATGTCGTGTGTAGGAGTTGTTTTCAAGCTCAACTCTTAAAGTTTAAGAAAGTACTTTGAAGTTATTAATAGTGCAGTGCCTAGAGACCCCATTATGCCAGCCAGGGTACACACAGAGTGAGGGAGACAGGCCTGGCTCAGAACATGTGGGGCAGCTTTCTGTGCTTACTGAGGAGCCTGAGTACCTGACAGCAGAGACAGATGAACACACCGTGGTACTGCAGGATTACAGAGTGAGACACAAGAGGTGCTGCCATGCCCAGGTGGAGCTGAGTCCTGTCTCCTGCAACACAAAATATCTTAGAACAGACCAAAGCAGTTCTGACAGAGGAAGTCTGAGAAATGCTGTGTAAAGCCCATGCATAAGCTGCTGGTACCTTAGATCTCACTCTCGTCTCCTGTAATTAAATAATGGCCTTGGGTTCTGAAGGACAAATTCTATGACCAAGGCAAAATCACAGAGTTAATTTTAGTAAAGCAAATAAATATTGTTTTATTCCATTTTTCACCACATGAATGCACACATGTGAGTATACTGCTTCAAATACTCCAGTTTCCTTGGTTTCCCAGCAAACTAGGGCATTGAATTATTCACGGAAGGCAAGTGCAAAGGGAGGTGTGTGTCACCTGGACCTCACACAACTGCACGAATAAGGAACTGCACTGTGGCTCTTGCCTTAAAATTTGTAAGAGTTTCTTCCTTGGTGGTTCCCAAAATAGCCTAGTGCTCATAGAAGGCACTCATAAGTCTCAAAGTTGTACCGTTTCACCTTAGTACTGTTTTAACTATCTTAAGTGAAAGGCAGACTAGATGTCATCTTGATCTCTCAAAGGCCCTTTTTTCCCATTGCTTTATTCTTTGCTCCTTCCTCTTGTGTTCAACAGGTGAAAAATGAGAATTTATGCCTTTTCACAAAACTGGCAAATATGTAGGCGTGCCATTCCTGCGTAGCGTGTGACATTTTATGCAGAGCTTTATCTCTGACCTTTCTTTTCTTACCCTTGGTTCAGTTTCTTTCTGCCCTGGGCTTTGAGACAATGAAAGTTAATTATGACTCCTGTTAGGCCTGTTGAGGGGTTTGGCTCTTCATATGCATCTACACAAAAAAAGTGATCTAGAAGGTTTTATTCAACAGATGTCCCTTATCAAACTTGGTTCCCTTTTTCTTCTTTTTCTTTCAGGAGAATTTTAATTTTCTGTTAGGGGACAGCCATGTAAGAATTCAGTATGAGTAAAAATTACATCAAATGAATTTTTATTTATTTATTACTTTTTAGGGAATAGTAATCTAGGGATTCTCGCTCAAGGGTTTCAGAAATCTTTGCCTAAAATTTGGATTACCTATGAATCCCAAAGTGGAAATCCAATTTGCAAAGATGGTGAGGTTATGACAGATCTTTTAGTTCCTTTATCTAAAAATGAAACAGAAGGGGCTTCCTGTGGTTTCCAGAGTTGTGAGAATGACTTGGATGCTCATTTGAAAGTATCACCAGTGGCTTGCTAGTAGTTTTGTGTTCATGAGCTGTGTTGCAGTCTGGTGTCCCACTTCAGGATTAAAAATTTAGGATAAGCAAGGAGCTATGAAATTAAACCAGAATATAACTGAGTCAATCGTTGGTAGTATCTCTGAGGTAATTAAGAATGGAGCAACACAGTGATCAAATCAAGGTTGCAATTAAAACTGAATCAACAGATCAATGGGTTCAAATGAGCAAATCATCATATTAATATAGCAGGTAATCAAGTAGAATTAAGTGGTTGGCAGTGGAGGGAATTTTGGTTAGTTTGAGATTTAAATTGCAGGTAGAGATGGGGAAGAACCCATTTTCTTTTAGCCTGAGATTTAATAGCAGTGATCACTGACCTAAGAAAGAAGCACATACATGATCTTTCTGATGCGAAGTTTAGTCCCTTCTTTTCCAAACCTTTGGGAATGCCCATCACAGAGATCTTCACCTTCCCATAAACTCAGTAAAAATACTTCGTTAGTCTCAAAACTTATTAGAGGCAGACAGACAATGCAGTAACACGAGACTTGTCTGCTTAGGTAAGATTAACAAGATCTTTGTGCATTTAGTGGTAATAAATTCTCTTCCTGATTGATGTATCTTCCCAGACTTAAGAATGTGGGCATTGCCTACAATTCTCCAAAAATATTTTGCCAGGTTAAGTTAATTTCAAGACTGACTCACTTTTTTTTTAACTGATACAAAATAACTGCAAACATAGGTTATAAATACAGAGGTAATTCATATGTGCCTGTTTAGTATGATAAACTTGTTTTGCCTTTCCTGTGTTAATAGGCATGCCCTTTTGGAAAGACCATAAAATTATTATGAGAAAAAGAGATTGTTTTAAATTCAGCGTGATCTGGGGAGTTGGGCTCTGCTTCTCCAGTCAAACTGGATGCCTACAAATCTTGCAATCTTAATTCAGAGACCAGACACAACACAGGTCAATTTAATTTCATTACTGCCAGAAGGTCTTCTGGAATGATTATCATGTTTGCAAGCCACTGCCCACTCCAACGTGGTGCCACATGAGGGGAGTTCAGTAGGGACCACATACTGGAGTGAAATTAATTAACCCTCATCAGCCATGGAGAGTTAAAAGCAGGCCCATAACTTCTTCCATGGCTCACCAAAGGCAAAGTGCAACCAATTTAAATTTCTTACTCTGTTAAGAACCAAAATGTAAAAATGTTAGATGAGTGGCTTGTTTAAAATTAGTGGACATTGTAGCAAAAAAAAAAGGAAAAGGAAAAGACTGAAAAAGTAAGAGTAGGCATATTTTTATTTTCTCTTTTTATGGTAAGTGCTTACTAAGCTTAAGCTAACAGAAGTACGACTGCATGATATCTAATTTTCAAACAGACATAAATACTAGAGAACAACTTGTCATTTCAAAAGGGTAAACAGAAAAATCATATAAATTAAGTGACATTTAAGAAGTTCAGGGTTTATATCACAGCCACCAGGGAAATCAGAGACCAAAGGAAGAAATGTTTCTTTAGTGCATTGATGTAATCTGGCTTGGGAGAGAGATTTTTTTTTTTTTCCCTAAATGATTGTCCGACTAATTTAGGAGCATAATTTTGGACTCAGATTGTCACAAAGGATTAACTGTTTCTTTTTAATTATGGACCTTGCATTTGGAATTAATTTTTAAGTTGATTGAAAATTAGTTCACTAAAGCAGTAAGAAGCTAAATGGAATCAAGTGTCTGTAAGAAATAAAAAGCCCCACCGAGGCCCTGGTTGATTGAAAACAGAAGAAATAATGGCATAGAAGCAAAGATCATTTGGAGTCCTTACCTAAGATTTTTTAAGGCCTGCAGAGCCTGCACTGGGATAAAGGAACACTTTGATCACCTCCTGATGTTGATCCAGAACATTTGCTATAAGGCTCAGTCTGTCAAATGTTAATGGATATCTTTGCAAAAAGACTGCCTGGCTCTGGAAAGGACCTTGAGGTGATGAGTAAAGCACCATGATGTTGTCTGTGACTAACTGGAAAATATATTGAACTGTTCAAGGATGCTCAAGGCCAGGCTCTGCTCAGGCTGGTTGGGTTGGAACTCAAAGAGAGTTTTGCACTAAAACCTTGAAAGGCTTAGTGTAGCATGAGAGAGGCTGCCTTGCAGCCTTTTGGGTGCTAATTGCACCCTTGGAGAAAGGCAGCCGGGCAGTGACATGTGTGTGGCTGAGGCATGTCCTGGGGGCAGTCAGGATGCTGTTCCCTCTGAGGTCTGAAGAGCCCTGCTCAAAACACACCCCTGCTCTGGGGCAAGACAACGAGATGGAGCTCCTGCTGCAGCTGCAGAAGGCATCGCTCCATGGGCCAGCAAGCAGGGCAGGCACCCCCAGCTCAGGCTGCTTCCTCCCCACCTGCAGTTGAGCACTGCTGCATCATCCTGCAGATGATGAGAAAGAGGAGCAAGCAAGGGGAAAGGTCACCTCCCATGCTGTCACAGCACATCCAAGAGGCAGCTGATATTTGTAACCCACGAGTGCAGGAGCTCACCGTGCTTATCTCCCAACAGGGCTCAGTGCGCCGGGCAGCGGGCAGGGCCTGTCCTCGTTCCCAGTGTTTATCATGTTAGGAGATGACCTTTGAAGGATTAATTTACCAAGCACTGTGCTGGCCACAGCTTTTCAATATGTATAGCCAAGAGCCAGCTGTAACACAGAGCTGTGCCAGCTTGCTTTAGCCCAAACAGGACCAGAGCTTGACCTCAATGCAGCACATAACCCATCCTTTGCTGTATTATCCAATTAGTCTGAGTCATTAATTTGTCTCTTTAAGGTCTTGTTCTAACAGGAGACAACCTTATTGCCAGGATAATCCCTAACATTTTACAAACATAGCATTATAGACAGTTCTGATGAAAGGCAGTCTCAAGGGGGTTGACTAATTCTCCCCTCTCTACAGCAGGATCAGCAAGACATTTAAGCTTTTCATGAAAGATATTTAACTAACCCATCTTTAAAGAGAACCTGTAATTCTGGAGGGAGGCCTAGGTTATAAACCCTGGCCCTTGTTCTGTCTTTCTCTGCAGCTTCTTTTTTGGTTTCGTGGTTTGGGTTTTTTTTTAACTCGTTCCACCCACCACATGCTTGGTTGCGGGTGGCAGAAAGAATGAATTTATACATTGCCTATAAATAAGCTATTTCTATATTTCTTAATAAAAGATTAGTCAGTGGCTTAAAGTCAATAAACTGAGACAATCTATAGCAACATCCACTGATATATTAAGAACTGTCTGTATATGTACCATTCTGATCTATCTTGTATATAACATTTGATTGTTCCTTTAAAAATCAAGTCACATCCACATTTAATAGAATCAGTGTTCAAGTTAAAAAAAAGTCCTTAACTTCAAGACTTTTCATTCAAAATTGTTTTCATGATTTTTTTTATTTAAATAAAATCAAAGAAAGTGCCTCTGCTTGGTAGACTGTTGTCTGAAAACCAGAAGGCACTTTTGCTTTTCTCAGAGGCATTTTCCACAGATTTTGTGAAGCAAATACATTATGATATTTGAGAAGCAGAGCTGTGATCTTTTCTGGTCCTTGTTTGCTTTTCACCAGCAACTTCTCTAACTTAGAAGATTTGTAGCACTCTCATAAACAAAATTATTATGATGTCAGCAGAGAAAGTGCAGGTTTTTTCTGTCTTCAAGGGCTACATAAAATTTTATGCAAGTGTGTGTTGCAGGTGGAGTTGGTAACGATGCTTACTCTTAAGGTAGTCCAGCATTTGGCATTTTCACTTGCCAGGTTTTAATTATTCAAACTAAGTTTTTATGCAAATATTTGCTTCAGGCTAAATGTTTCAGAGAACTTTCAGAAAAAATAGTTCATCTGCATCTGAAAGTACAGAAATCTGAGTAAAGGAGGAGTTTAGCTTTTGCTCGTGTTAAACTATATACTTAAGTGATTTAATTTGAAAGGTTTGTCTGCTCTTGTTTAAAAATTGGCAGACAGATTACCACTAAGATCAGAGATAGGTCTTCTCCAGCTCCCTGAAAACCCAAGACAAGTTTCAAAGAAATTTTGGCCTGGCCATGTTCTGTGGCTGTGTTGCGATGGAGTCACTGCGGGCTCCGAGTGACTCCCATTCTTGACCTCTGAGGGACTGTGCAGAGTCATGGCCGTCTAACATGCCCGTTTAATTTACAAGAACAGCCAAAGGACATTACACCAATCCACATGGGCAGATGGCCATGGGGCCAGAACTGTTCTTTCTATACTCCAGCCTACAGTTATTCTGGTGGGAGTGAGCAGTGTTCTGTTCAGCATTTCCCGAGGTGGGTAAGATGCGCTACTGCCAGGCATCTGGGTGGCCCCTTGTTGTGGGTGATTGCCAGGGTTTTCTGTGCATCTTAAACCAAGAGCCAGGAGTGTCATACCTTATAAATCAGCAGCTGATATTTTATTTATATATAAAATTTAAAGTTACTTCAGAGATGTCCAATCTGTTTATATTTGGCTGTTACACCTTTGACCCACCTGACCAACACTCTGTAAGCAATTGGAAACAACACCTTTGCTTGGGATGGTCTGTTGGCATTAACTGTGGAGGGCTCCGGCGAGGACACAGCAGCGATATCAGCAAGTACTTGCAATGGTGTTAAGCCTAACCATTCTCATCTGGTTATTCTAATGTTCACTTGAAAATAAAATTAAAACTCTCTGAATTCAGGCCAGAAATTGTCTATGTTGAGCATGCTGCATCACTAGGCTACAGGGACTGTGCAGGACTTAGCCTGGCAGCTGGAAGAAGCAAATGCAGAGACAATTATGGTGTTAAGCACTGAACCAGAGCACAGGGAGACAGTGAAACCCTCCCTGCTTGGAACACTTGATCCCTTGTGATGATAACAGTCTGCTTATTGTTGCCAGACCTCTCATCACAGCCAGAGGTAGAAGTCTGTGCTGAGTACCCAGGTCTCTGAGATTCCAGCTTGAGGAATCTTTCTCGCTTCATAGAATTCTGTGATCAGTTATTTCTTGAAATGTAAGGCTATTTTCTCATTTACAGATATGTGCACAAACAGCCTTACACAGGTTTGAAAAGGAACCAGCTACCTAGTATCTCCAAACTTTTATATGCTGGACTGTACAACCTTAATAACCTTCTGAATTATTTATTTTTCAGAGTCTCATGTAGCTCTCAACTTTTGTATCAAATTGGAACCATAGGGGAAACCTGGTCAGTAGGACATAGTGGCAATTATCTCTAGTGCTACTCAACTCTGATAGCTTAGATAACCAGATTTTACTGTATGGAGGTTGTACTCGCTGGTGCTGCTTCAAAAGCTTGCTTTTTCAACCTTTGGTTGTGCTATTTTGCAAAAATACCACCTCCAAATCAAAGTGCTTGGTCCTCACACATGACAGACTCCTGACTCTCTGCAGTTCTGTAGCATTTGGGCACCTGAGTAAGTTCAGGCCTTCATTACTCAAGTTCAAACTTATTGTCATTAGACTATTAATTAGCAGCAATTGTGAGAGAATAGCAAGGTGTAAGTTTTTCTGTCTGATGTGTAATACCGATGGATTTGGAGTGGAACACATGACATCTGTTTTCTTCTTAAACTTGAAAACCAAAAGCAATTACTTTGTAAACCACTGTACATCATTGTACAAATCCATAGTTGTTTGGGTTTTTTTAAATGAAATCATTATGACAATGCTATTAAAAAGGTGAGCTAGCTGGTGCTGGTTTACTTGCAGGAATTTGACACTCTGGGAGTCTGCTGTTAGTGCTAGAGCATACATCTGTGTAGCTGAAGGATGGGGCTTGTTAGAGGTTTAGTGCTGCTGCATTAGAAATTCCCAGAATGAGCAGCTGTTTAGTTGTTCTTCTGTTGCAACCAAAGTGGCTCTGTTTAAAGTTAAGACAGGAGCTGTTCTCAGAATCAGGACTTTATGCAGAGGGATTTTCTGGAACTGAGTTCTGAATCAAAGTGAGTATGACTGGCTCTCACTATCCAAAATTAAATGGATTAGTTTAAGTAAATAGGCTTTCAATTTAACTTGGAAAGACTCTGGGATTTGGGTAAACAATTACAGGGTGTTTTTTTGCTTTAAAGGAAGATCTGTCTTGAACTATTAAAACCGAAAAAGTACTTTTCTTACTTTACTGAAGAAGTACCTTCCAGAATGTGAGACAGGTCATCATAATGCACTGGGTGATAAAACAAGGGGGTTTATTTCAATATATCCGTCTCCACAGTGTAATGTACGTTAGTATGTGTAATGACTGCAGGGACTGCTTAGATGTGTGATAGAACACACAGTACTGTGCTGTTATCTTGTTTTAATTACATGCAACATTTTTCTTCAAAATGAAGAAAACAATAGAGACAATAATCCGTGAGCAAGCAGATATGCGGTTGCAAAAGAGATGCCTACAGTATTCCTCTGTTGGTAGTACCAAGAAGAAAGGTCATGAAAAGCCCCATAAATAGCCTCTATTACCCAGAAAGCAAGCCTTGGTAAGTGTCTGACGGAGAGATCCCCAGCTCCCAGCAGCCATTAAAGCAGACTTTCACTTTCAGACATTAAAACATAAAGCTCCTTAATGAAGGGAAGATGTTTTTAGTCAAATTGTTTTCCTTTAATATTTGTTTTCACCACTTGAACAAAATGTATATGACAAACGACTGGCTAAGCTTACAAGAAAGATCATTGTTAAAATGGACAGTTTGAATCAAATTTTTTAACAAAATTCCCATTACTCTATTTAAATGGAAACAATCCAGACATCATTAAAATAAAGCAGGATTCCTTCAGGGAGAAATTATTTCTGGTTTGATTTCTGTCAAAATGACTTTGACTTTCAGAATACTTTAACAAAATGTTTTCCTGAGGCTTTGCCTTTGTGAAGGGTTTTTAAACAAAGGAACTATTTGCCACTAAACAGAAGTAATCTGATAAAAGATTGAATTCAAATTAAGTGTGCTGCTTTTTTCATGGAAGAGGTTCTTTATTATTTTATTTTGTTTTAAGACATGTCACCTAATCAGCACATAAATCTTCATAGAATTCATCTGACAACCTCATTAATTTCCTGTGAATATTGCAGTGCGAAGAAAAGACCATAATTTCATGAAGGTAATTTATTCTAAAATCAGGTGCCTTATATTTTTAGTTCCATGAGTTTGTGTTTTAATGAAGCTCATCTCAGTCATAAACACATTTTGTGGACACAACATGGTTATATTCCAGTTCTGGAGAAGACCTGATCCTGCTCTCACTGGCACAACTGTAAATCAGAATTAACTCCAGTGAGGACAGGAATGTCTGAACAAAGGTACCCCTGATGGAAGAGACCTCAAGGGCTTTAAGAGCTGTCTTTATGTCACTTTGTGGTAAAAGTGCTGCAAAGAACATTAATGTGAAACAATGTAATGCTGGTAATGCTATGGTGTTAGAGCAGCAAAAACCTAAACTGATGCAACCTGAGCCAGATTTCCTATGGATACCAAAGTTCTTGCTTTTCCTCAGCCTCTCCCACTTATTTTCAAGTTCATTCTTTAAAATTCCACCCAGTACCTGGAAAAGGTGAATTTTCTGCTGAAAAGCGTGTTGTCTAGGGACTTATTTTCAGTGCCTCTGTCACTTAGATTTATGCAGATGAAACTGAATTTTTCCAGTCATATGAATAGATGCCCCCCCCTTCCCCACCTTGAGTCTTTTCTTGTTATGCTTTCGTGTTTGAGTTGGTTGTGTCTAGGAGTAAACACAGCAACAAAGAGCAGATGTTTCTGCTGTTCTCTCACATTCTGTGGGCATGAACTTGAGAATGCTGCTGAAGAAAGGGGTCATGTTCTCCTATTGCCATCCTGAGCCCAGCATTCCACCAGAGAAGCATCAAGAGATTCTGTAGCTTCTCCTTGTCTATTCTTATCTGCCCTACAGTGGAAGGGAGAATGTTCTGAACTGTAAATTTCGAGAATTTGGGCAAATCATCTATACAATGTCAGTGTTCAGTAATGGGCCGGATGATGAAAATGCTTGTATAATGTATATAATACTGTTGTCAGAAGTAGAAGATAGGCTATTCAAAAAGCAGTGGAGCTTTTATATAAATTGATATAAGTGACTAAGAACTGGCTATGGAAAAATCCCAGGCAGTTGCCAGTATTGAAGTAAGACTTCAATGAAGCATGTTCATCCCACACTTCTATAGCTTATGTGTCTTTTTCAAAATTCTGCCCACTTTTCAATGTTGTCATTATCTTAATGCTGTTTAAAAGCTTGGTGGTCACAAGCCCTTTGCAGCCATTAAAAATAATGAGATACAATTTCAGGGGAAAAAAAAGAGTAATTTATGTGCAAGTAGTTTGGGCTGCAAGCAAATGAAAATAGAGCCTGTTTCATTGTCAGAAAGTTTCAGAAACTTTCACATGCAGAGTGTACAGAAAACATCTTTCAGAGATGATTTTGAAAATTGCTAATATTTGAAACCAGCTGGTGTAACAAGGTTACTGAGGTGAGGAGAGAACTGCTGCCTGGAGGACATGTATTAGAGAAATCAGAAGATGTTGCAGGCAAGTTTCAATATCAGTAGCTATTTTTTACAGTAATTTCATTGCAACATTGACCACTGAGAACAACCACTCGTCATTTAACCAGTTCTGCAACTTCTCTTTCCTCCACTTTTAATCTTCTAGTGGAGGCAGCTGAATAATACCTTTTTCAAGGTAAGTGTCTGATGTGTTTCATCAATCACTAGAATTTCTTCTAAGATCCACATTATACTTTAAACCTTGACCTTAACAGCCATATCAGCATAATAATTTTTAGGTATCTGAAGGATTTAATACTTGATCACAAGAGAAGGTGTTGGGGGCTCCTTTTATGACACATGGCAGGTAGGAATATGATTCTGTTGTTCCCCATTGCATTATCCTCCATCATCAAGAATTTAAAGGCAAATAGCTGTGCTGCATGGATGCAGTCTTATCTGTTGGGAATGTCTTATGAAGAAATAATAACCAGTTTAGGTGAAGAGCAGGTGAGCTATTCTGGAGAAAAGTGTTTGGCCAAGTACAGCATGGAGAGCTGCAATAAAAGTTTTATCTCTTTGCACTTGGTGGGAGAGAGCTCACTTTACCAAGGTACAATATTCCAGGCTTCAAAGCTGTTGGATGTTTTTGGAGACTTGGAAAGAAAAGGGAAACAATAATTTTGTGTATTTTCAAATGGTTGTGTCTGTACCATGCGACATGAAGTAAGTGGCGACCAACTCATTGCATGGAGGATACCGAGCAACTTTCAGGTCTTCATGACCTTTCATCCTTGAGGTTTCTTCTACCAGATCCATTGTCCACCCACTCTTGTAAAG
Organism: Formicarius rufipectus; assembly: GCA_013399695.1. NCBI lineage: Eukaryota > Metazoa > Chordata > Aves > Passeriformes > Formicariidae > Formicarius > Formicarius rufipectus. The sequence continues at coordinate 2,184,465 of VXAU01002171.1, forward strand.
GTGTCTCCGTCACAGACATTATTGAATGGGCAGAATAAATTCACTTGCAAAGCTGTTTACTAATTATGTTAGTCCTGTTTCCATTAGGGATGATCAGAATTCTTTCAATATTTGTGAGATTTTTATGATTTTATTTTAGATGTTGGGAAGGATCATCTAAGGTTAATATATATAACCAAGACATTTTACAAAGTAAAGAATTATTTGGAAAAACTGGTGAAGTTTCATTTTTATTTTCCCCATCACAGGGAAAGGAGATATTGTTTCATCTTAGTGCCTAAGACATGCAGTTGTAGCTGTAGTAATCATGGTTCTGTAACAGGGGCTATCAGCTTGGCCTCTGACATGCCAGGCCAAGACTCTTTAGTTTTAGGCTGGCTCAACTTAAATGAAGCAGTTTTGGTTTGAGCAAACCACAAAACATGGGTCAAGACTTTGTTCATGTATTCAATGGGCATCCTTCCATTAGCATCAAGGAGATGTTGGCCAGGCTTCAGTATCATAATCATATTCTAGTGATTGGGATAAAAGAATTTATTTGCAATATTCATACTTCTCTGTGATGAACAGTGAGTTCTCAATGAAAACAGTCCTGTTTGGCTGCAGGTTAAAATGAATATGTAAGAGGTTGTTAATTCCTTCTGGACTTTGCAGGTTACTAGTTCAGAAGTTAATTCTAAGTACCATTCTGCTTGACACAGAGTCGGGCTTCATATTTTTCTGTGAAGCAGCTCTGGAAGTAGCCCACAGTGTTGCAGTAATGTTAAAAATGGTTGTTTGAGTAGGGATTTCCATAGCATAAAATGATTCTATCAAAGCATGTATGGATGTGCCCTGCATGCAGTTTATAAAAGGAAATGCTTTTCTGTCTTTATAATCCCCTCTGCTATTTCCGGCAAATATTCATTTCACTTGTAGAGTGATCCATTTCCATAAAGCTCCTCCGTCCTTAACAATCACGTCATGGGACTGTCAGAATCCCCTGGTTGTGATGAGGCATGGCTTTCCTGAGCTTTATCTTGTCACAACCGGGGCAAAGCATCAGACATGCAAAAGCAGATGAGTTGTGAAAAGCAGAAAACCTTTGGTGCAGCTTCCGATTTCAGATTTTAGTGATTAGGGAAATTAGGAAGTGTATTTGGAATGGCATATTTCTGCACTGCATAAATATTTTGTTGAGTTCGAAGACCCTGGGGAGTGGAGTGTTCAGCAACATAAAATAATTCATAAAAGGTAAATTTGAGGGAGGGATTGATTTGCTTTTACATGCATTTTCTAATCAAACTGAATCCTAATTATTCTTTGTATTGATTGCTACATGGATGGCTTGAGCTGTGTGTAGCACAACACACTTAGTTCATGCAACTCCTTTATGAGCATTTATACAAAGTAATTGTCTTTGTGACCAAGCTCAGAGCAGTAAGACATTTGGTATGAGCTTTATCTCAGTGTGCTTACAGACTGGGTTGGAAACCACAGGATTCCTCAAAGCATTCAATAAATACCAAGTCATCCATCTATCTGCTGAATTATAGTGCCCTGCATAAGCTGAAGCAGTCAGCTGACCTGTTTATCTTCTCCCCCCCACCCACCAGCTCTATTCAGTGGAAGCAGAGTTATAGAGAAAATAAAAAATAAAAAAGGCCATTAATAGAAGAGAGGCAGAAGATGATGAATTAAGGGAGCCTCCATTAATTTTTCATTTTGACAGATTATCATCTGTCAAAAGGCAGAGGAGATGTTTCTCGTACACAGAGCCAGGGAGCTCGCTCTTTGTAACACAGACTTGTGTTTTTGGCATGAATTAGGTAGTGGGCACCAAAAGGATGAAAAATTCATGACAATCTATAATTTACATGCTAGAAGATAAATAATGAACTAAATCCTGTCATTAAATTGGTCTTTCATTTTTTTTCTTAATCCCTACGGTGATGAATCTGATTCTGCAACAACATTTGGTATAAATTGATTTTTTTTTTTTTTT
>VXAU01002171.1:2186490-2224759 GCA_013399695.1 Formicarius rufipectus
TTAGTGGGGGGCAAAGCTGTTTAAAATACTTTTTGTTATAAATAGCATGAGCAGCACAGTACATTGCCTTAGGCTGAATGATATGCCAGCCTATTAATGTAATAGTACATTAAGATTGACATTAATTAATGTCAATATTAACATTACCTTTCTAAACCACATTGAGCTACACAAAAAAAAATAAAGTCATAAATATTGTAGAGTTTGGTTTAATTAACTTTGAGTTTTGTTCAAAAAAAAAAAAAAAGAAAAGTCTGACATATTGGGAAACTTCCTTTATTCAAATGGTATTAACATGGATAAATGGGCATTAGAATAAATGGGGGCTTTCCACATCACTTAGTGTATGTCAAGGGACATGACCTCATTTCAAACAAGTGTGTTTTTTCAGATAAGACATTAGGGTAAGTGAAGTTTCATGATGTATAATAAATAATAAAATTACATGCCTCAGAAGAAAGTCTGAACAATTTTAGTTGTGTTGTAAGCTGGTTACTAAGGGCTGATGGAACCTTTGTGTGCTTCTTAGAGCAGGCAGAGGAAAACTCACATCTACTATATGGAGCTTATGAGTTAGTTTTCTCTTAACTTTGTTTAATTCTTTCTTCTCTTTTTTTTCCTAAAATGTTGTGCAAATACCTCTTCGAAAAAAAAATTTAAAAAATTGTACATGTACACACAACATACATACAGGACATAAACCCAATCCAGCTCAATTGCTTTCTGTACTGTCATCTGAACTGATGTCCACAAAAGCACACAGTGATTTCCACGGGGACTGGACTGTTCCCCTAGAGCAAATAACAAGAACCTTGATCTTTAGTTCCCAAATGCTCAGGGTGGCTTAACTGGTTCTCTGTTGAAGTCAATGGGACTGCCAGCAGATGCAGAAGTGTGCTTGGGTCTACGTCCCTCTCAATATTGAGAAATAATGGGACTCTCGTCTCACTAGACCCACGTTTTGAGAAAGGATCCCCCTGCTGGCCAGTGCTTGTTTCACGTGGTTTCCATGCCCCTGTGATAACTGAGACACAGACCAGCAGGAGCAGCAAACACAAAGCCACGTTATCCTGTCCAGAAGCCCAGATGGGGCAAATCCTGGCTATTATTGGATCCACAGCCATGGTGTCCCCAGTGTGTCACCCTGTCTTCATACCCCTGGACTGTCACGTCCTGTGAGACACAGGCGAGCTCTGCAGGGAAGTTAATGTACCATAACACTTTTTAACTTGTGTCTGTAGATGTTCTTTTGGCTTCTGGCTTGCAGGAAATACCTCATAATGAGTTGCCATAAAGAAAACCAAGCTAATGACAGACTGATTTAATGCAAGTTCATACCATTAATTTCTAGGGATTGGTAAATTGAATGAGGTTCCTGAAGAGTATTACAAAAATGTTTCAGTTAATTCTAGCCATTATCTGGAGTAATGAGCAGTAGCTGCTGTGCATGGCCTCATTCCCATTGTGTGGGTTTTGGAATGCTCTACCTGGGGCCAGGATGTTTCCTCTGGGCAGCACAGCACCACACCAGCCCCTGAGGCCTGCCCAGTGTCATCAGGGTGGCTCTGTTGGCTAAATTGCCACACCAATCTTTTTTCCCCATGTGGAGGTGGTAGCAGTTCTAGATGTCCCAGACGTTGAGCAGAGGTTCTGTAGGAAATGTCTGGCTGCCAGGGACCCAGGAGCTGCCAAAACAGCTGTTCCCTTTTTCTCTCAAGGACAGCAGAGACAAACTTGTCCAAATCATCCTATGGACCACAATTTCACTTCTGGGTGTTCATATAGTCCCAGAACCCTAAATTTCCAATTCTTGTGCTTACTTAGCCTTATAGACAACTGGAACAAGAAATAAATTATCGAAAGCATTTAATTTCCAGAAGGATCTAAACCTGGCAGTGAATTTTAGGCTTCTAAATTACTCTTGTGGCACTGTCTTTAACTGCTTAGAAAACCACTCAGAAAATTAGATTTTGGGGTTGTTCATTGTTTTTCATTTTCACATAATGATCAGTCAAGGTACTTTGTGTTTCTCCTGATGCTTACCAACTGGGCATCTGTTTTTGTTTTTCTGGATTTATTGGTAGAAAAGTGTGCCTTTTGCGTGTTCCTGCAGTTACCAAACAGACTGGGGAATAAGCACTGCATTTCCCCTCCAAGCCTTTTCCCAAGCACCATGTTGCTCTCCAAACATTTGGGAGACAATGCTGCTGGGGCTCCCCTGCTGTCCACTGCCAGAGACCCTGGTCTCTCTGTTAGAGGCCCATGAGGCTGCAAACAGCACCAGGCTTGCTCTCCAGCGAGTCCCCCCAGCTCAGCTGATGTTAGAGCAGGGTCTTTTGGATGGAAGGCAGTCCTGTTTCTGGTATGCTGAGCCCATCCCAACACCGTGGTTTCTCATGCTCCAAAATCCTCTGGGAAGTTGAGCCAGAACAGGACATCAGGCTCGTTTCCACCTGCTAATGGTCCCCCCAAACTCTGTATTTCCTGCAGCACAGCCATTGTTCTGATCAGCAATGCCGGTCACGGCATCACCACTGAACAAGACAGGTAGGATCTCTCCTTGCTGAACAAGATGTTCTTTAGCTTGTGCTGTCTATACTATTGGGACAAATGGAGTCTGAATTTCATCCTCAGTAAATCAGCAGGAATTTTTTTCAGCCATTGACATGCTCTTGGCCAGGAGAAGGCCATGAGATATGTTTTAAACACATATGGGCTTTATAGCTTATTTCCTGTAAGAAATGTGTGGGAAATATTGGTGGGCTTTCAGTGCAGATTACACTTTTGTAGCTGTCCAAATTATCTTGGCCTATTTAAACGCACTTAATGCTATTTTAGGCTTGTTGGTATTCACATTGCTCACTGCTTTAAATGTAGCCTTGGGGGCCCTGCAGGCTGGAGCTAGAAATGAGGTTCTCCCTGTGGAAGCCCTGTGGAGTCATATGGTAGATAATGGGATTGATCCAATTTCCATTGAAGTCTGTGGTGGCGGGATTGAGTCCAGTATGTTGATTAAAATTTTGTGCTTGCTCATGAGACTTGGTATGCAATCGATAATGGAATGACATGAAATATCAGAAGAAAATTTATGCTGCACTTTTTCTGCCAAAAATGGTGTACATTGTTTCAGGACAGCCTCGCCGTCCTGTTCGTTGCTTTGGAACCTGTATAAGCACCACATTTAAAACTTATTGATTGATAGATTTTTTTTCTCCTGACTCTCTTCAGAGTCAAATCTATTTGTCACCTGGGATCTGTATTTGGACTTCACAGGATAAGGGGCAACTGATGTGGAAGACAATGTCTAGATACTTTTTGAATCCAAAAGCAGTGTTGCAGTTCAGACCTCTAAAGCCTTTGAAATGCATCAAACTAATCTCTCTTTTCTTCTGGCCCTGCTTGGTGCCTGCTCTTTTCCCAGTGTACACAGCCAGTCTAAGACATTGTCTTCCTATAAATGTACTTTGGGGGTTATCTTATTTTGTAAAAATACACACTGAATATTAATGTCTGTGGAAATTAATCATTTTTCCATTTGATCTTCCTTTTATTGCATTGACTTTTCTTTTATTAATTTTATTAAAGGCCTTGAAAAATCAAGTACTTTAGATACTGACTTCTTTAATTTTGGTTAATTTTTTTTTTCAATCCTGCATAGAAAATCCTTACAATTATAGCAAAATAATTCTTATTGGATTCCTCAGGGTTTTGGTAATCTTCATTACTTTTCAGTATCAGCGAAAACCAATGTCAGCTTGGGTAAGGCATTATTAGCTCTACCCATAACTCTAACCTTAGCTAACAGGAAGGAAAAAGAACTTATTCCAATGCTCACTTCCCTTAGTTTCTTGTAGCAGAGCTAAGTTTGAAGTAACTAATAAAGTTTATGAACTTCCAAATCAAACTTCATAGATTGTTTGTAAAGTTTTTCCTGAGTTCAGAGAAAGTTGAAAAAGAACACTCCAGATGGGCATTTCCAACCGTATATTGTTTTCTTCACCAGTTCGCTCCAGTGGACCAGTAACCGCTCACAGAGAGCACTGCACCACGAAGGGGAACTCTGGAAGTTTTCAGTTTTCCTAATGACAAATCTCCCAGTGTACAGGAGGCAAAATTGGAATTTTACAATTAAACAGTTCATTGTCCTTCTGAGAGCTGCTCCCTGTGCTGTTGGAAACTGAACTAGAAGATGAGCAGGTTTTTTTGTACATTGCACTGTTCAGCATCCCAGAATTAAAAAAATTAACTGGGAAGACACTCAATGTCTTTTCTAAATGATAGTGCATGACCAAATACACAGGGTAGTGGTTTGGCAGACATTTTTACATAGTTCTGTCTAGCACTTGATTTCCCTTTTATTGTTCCTTAAATTAAGCCATGTAACAGGTTTCCTAGGTATATGAATAGCTAGGGGAAAAAATTGTAAGTTTTAGTACAAATGGAAAAGAAGGGAATCCATTTCTACAGTATTCATGAAATGGGAGACCTGGCTATAAGAAAGAGAATTGATATACATGGTGCTAAGGCTTGAGGTTTTTTCTGTACAACATGGATAGGTCATATTTTTCTAATCTTGATAAGAATGAAATTGGGATAATTTTGAATACTGATGAAATTCTGTGATTTATAACATCAATGAATAATATTTTCAGCAGTTAATTTTGGGTTTACATCTGATATAACCCCTCTTGAACTTGATGGGGTTGTTTGATGGGAATACAGTTAAACTAAACTGATTGCTTCTGAAAATTTCAACCTTGTAAAGTCTTAGAAAATATTTAAATAAATCAGACCAGAGTCTTACCCTGTGCATCTCAAAGTAGCTCACTATGTATAGGGAGCAGATTTCAGCTGTCCATACAGTCATTGCCATTGTTTGTGATACCAGAATGTCTTGGAACCAAGACACAAATCAGTTTTCCACTGTGCTGCTGCAGTGCAAACACAGGGGAGAAAAGAAAAAAGAAGGACACTCTGTTTGCAGAAAGTGTCTGCTGTTTGCAATAAGCCTTGATATAAAGGAAAAAAACACATAGAGAAAATTTCAAGATGAAAACAAGACCTGCTGTTAATTAAATGAGTGACAATGAACATAATCAACTTATTGTTACCTCAGTGACAGGACAGACGCTGTGTGCTGCAGAAGCACTGAGAACAGATAATGTTGAGTACAATGGAGTGATGCACGTCCAAGCTGACTCTTACAAAGGAAAGAACAAAGTTGGCAGAGATCAAACTGATCGTGTTTCCATTTTAATGCTGTAATACCTGTCACTGCCAGTCGGAAAGGACTGCTTCTTCAAAGATACACAGCCTTTCTGGGAGTAGCAAGATGAATATTCATATTTCTTAGCGCAGAAGGAAAAAAATGATTGAAGAACTTTGGAAAGACAATGTGAAGCTGATGAAAAATGCACCTGCAATCAGCACAAGTTTTAGAACTGTAAGGCAGAATGGTGTGAGGCGAGGGAGTTGTTTATCATTTTGGAAATTAAACTGCACAAAACCTTTGGGGTTTGCTTGATGGATACTATACAGGACACTTGGAGGCTTTTGGGACACTCCATTAACTTTGCATCCTAAAATTTCCTTGGAAGCATATTTTCTCCTGATCATAAACTAATTTTAATCTACTGAAGGACAACAAATGTGACCTGCATGGCCATTTGGAAAGAAACTCATGGAAAAATGCATTAAAATGAAATGTGGTCGTGATAGATGACTAAGTATTTCACCTGCTGAAAACCAGAAGATTTTAAGCTACTGCAAAACAGAACAATGAAACCTCAGCCTCACAGGAAATGAGAACTTTGTGAAGCTTAATGGGAATGAGACACCTTTGTCTGATTTTGTTGCAATGCAGGGAAGATAGCATGGGATATTTTTTAAGATCTGGACAGTGCACATCTGTTATGCACTGATGGCATCTGAACCCAGTTATGATGACCGTGTCCATGTAAGAACAAGTTCAGTACTGGTGTTGAGAAAGGGCATTTGCCAGAATCAGAAGTCAGAATTTCTTTTTGTTTTCTTTTATAAATTATAACTCTTGATAACCCCAAATGTTGTTGTATTCAGGATACTTATTACAGTGATGAGTGTTTGGGGAAACAGAGGATTTCCTTAGCTAGCTGTTTATAGTACCTTTTTTTTTAATTCCTTGATTTAAATCCATAAACGAAGGATCTAGTCCTGCTCCAATGCCATAAACCCCTGCATTCTGCAAGCTCTAGCACAAAAAAGATGTAGCAACAAGGCCCACTTTCTGTTATTTATAACATCTCTTAGGTTTAGGAGTCATCTTTCCTTAACAGATCCTCCTCTGCCTGTTTAGAGCATCCACAGACTTCACCAGATGCTTGTGTCCTCCATGGGATTATTTGTAGCCCAGGGAATGGAAACTGCAAACAAATGTCTTTAAATAGAACCCACTATTATTGAGCAGGTTTCTTCTTTGAGGATTCCCTTTAACTGTGGAAACCCATCTGTAAGGTTGGTTTGTGTGACTTTGGCATGACGTTTTCACCTTCTTGATTTTGAAGAACTGTATGTGATTTATAGAAAGACCAGGAAGACCCAAAAGATAAAATCTGCCCCACAGGAGTATTTTAGAGTTGTGTTTATTTGGTATTTAATATCTTAAATTCTGTTTATCTTGTGCTAAAACTCCCAGATCCTTACCCATGCAAGAACTGTCAAAATATACTTGCTCGAAAAGAAAATTTTGAGCATGTCTAGGAATTCCACAGGAAAGTCTGTTTTAAAATATTTTTAAACACACTGAAATAATTATCTTGCAGAGAAGAAGTAGTCTCAAAATTATTCTACAATTAGCATATTCAGCCTTGCATATGAATGATTTACTTAAGTGTCAACCTGCAGACTAATATAAATATATTTCAGTCAAGAAGAAGGGCAAGGATTCTTTATCACAGTGCTATGAATCTGGACCCTAAAAGAGTTTGGAAAAACAGACAGCAATTAATTTTGGCCTTCAAGGATTATCAGAAGGCTTCACATAAATTAAGAAGAATGCTGTGAAAGTTAAGAAGGTAGGCAACTGTGCAGTGCTGGAATACCAATGACTGTCCTTGTTTGTTATAAAATAAAAGGCTCAGTTATAGCAGGAGAACAATGAATTTCTATAAGCATATGAAGCTAAGTATTTGCCATTACTCTTAATTTGCTCATAATAGAAGCAGACAAGATCTTCCTTCGTCTTATGAAAAGAAACACTTTAATATGGAGAATAACTTTTTGTTGGTCAATAGCAAAAATGCAGTACTGTGATGTAAAAAAACCACCAGCTCAGCACTGATTTTTCAGGCATTTAGTAATTCAAGTGGAAAAAAATGAAGAAATACATAGCTTTCAATAACACCAACTGCATTTTTTTTTCAGCTGCATTCCAGAAAAACACCACAGAAATGTTTATAATTACAAATTATCAGAGATCCAGCCATAAGTATAGTGAGATCATACTCTGATTTTGAGTACTTGCACTCTTGATTCTTGTACTCTTGATTCTATTGGTGTCCATGGCTTCATACAAGAGGGAGACTCGACTCCAAGATGGACTTTAGGATAATGCTGGTGCAATTACTTGCCCAATTAGTGTGTTAGGAAACCTTTGACAAGAAATCATGGTTAAGACAAGTATAAATCCAGTCTTTTAGGTTCTGCATTTGTGTTTTGCCTTGATCTGACTGCCTTCAAGCAGTGAAAACAGGCATAGATAGAAAAATTAAGGAACTGGGTAAAAACCGATCAGATACCTTTTTGATGTCGATTACCTGGGTGTATGTGCTCGCTTAAGAGCCAGTAAACTATCATCCAGATTTCATCTTAAAATTAATAGTAACAATAACATTGTTACATTTTGGAGTTAAGCTATCAGTCTAAAGAACTATTTTTGGTTTGGCTTATTTATTTAAGACTGAAACTTGTATTCTCTCAGCACTACATTCCCCTTGGGATATTGTTATTTTTGCTAAATGACGAAGAAACAACATTTCCAACAAGAACATTTCATGACAATAAAGTTCTGTCTTTATGGTGAATTAAGCTGCTAAGTGTTCGTTTTATGTTCTGATCTCACCATTACAGAACGGCACAATTCCAAAAGTTAAGGAGCTGAGCTGTGTATGTTTTGTACATCATGCTGCTGCTACTAAAACTAATAAATTACCTAATCATTTTTCAGAGGAACAATGACCACCCAACTCAGCCTCCTGTTGCAAACACAGAACCCCACTGATGTCAGTGGTGTGAGCAAGGAGGGAACTCAATGCTCCATTCCAGCCCCAGTACCCTCAGCAGGTGCGGAGGTAGAGGGCTAAGGGTCAAGGAGGAGTCAGATCTTGCTGTCATCACACTTGGAGTCAGAATCACCCCTTCTACAACTGAAAATTCAGTCATAAAACTTTATATTCTTCTCTAGTGTATAAGTTCTCAGTTAAAATACCTCACTGAAGCCCTATTGAATGGGCTGTAGGAGGGCAGGCTGGAAGCCGAGCAGCTTGTAGCAACCAAAGCTGAGTCCCAGAGGAAAAGTCAGAAATAAGGCAAACACTTCCTGGAATAATATTCTGCTCACTTTTGGCTTGATGTTTTCCTTTGTGTTTATAATGTGTTGTAATTTTTTCTTCCAGTAATTTCTCTAGCTGATACTTGACCCCATGTAAATAATCACTATTCCAGAAGATTTACATATTCCATGGAGAAGTACCTCCTCTTAATTTCTTTTAAACTTGTCTTAGCTTTTTATTACTGATGTCCCTCCTTCTTGCAGCAGAATAGAGATGGAGCAGCTGTTGGTTTCCTTCATTAGCACTCTCTGTGCTGGTTACGATTTTAGAGACTTCTGTCCTACCCCTTCGTTCATCTCTTCTGCAGAATCAGTCTGTGTGACAGTTCTTTTTGTGGAAGCCGTACTTTCAAAAACATTGGGCACATTCTCTCTCTGTTTCTACCATATTCTTTTTGGAGATTTGACTGAAACCTGGGTTGCCACTTACATAAAAGCAGCTTCTTATAATTTAAAGGTCTCTTTCTCAGTATGTTCAGAATCTATTTCTGTGTTTGTAAAACTGAGCAGTTTTTCCCGCATTCATTGCGTTACATGTACCAGTATCGATATTGGAAGAGCCTCCTGCAAATCTTCACAACTGGCTTTCAACTTCACTGGAAAACATAGTTTTACCTTGAAAAACTTGGTATCCTGAGAAAACTTTGTCAGCTCAGTGTTGGTGCCCTTTGCTGGCTCCAGTTTGGGCGTGCTTGGTTTGGGTACCTGGGGAATCCCCCAGTGACGTCCTGGCGCCGTGAAAGCTGCCCTGCTTCTGTGCCCTGCCTTTCAACAGCCTCTTTATCTCACAGAGAACACTCCCTTGTGTCTCATGACAGCACAGTTTCTCTAAAAGTCTTTGATGAGAATCCTTGTCAGATATCTTCTGGAAATACAAATAGACTGTATCAGCTCAGACTCCCTTACCCCCACGCTTGTTGTTTTCTTCAAAGAACTCTTAGCAGGGAGCTTTGAGCAGAAGAAGCTTTGAGAGTCATGGCAGAAGCTCTCTTGACTTCTCCACGATATAATTGCATTCATTCATTTATCCAGTGATTCTGTTCTTTATTAAAATTTATGCTAATTTTTTGAAGAAGGTGGGGATTTGGGTTGGGTTTTTTGTTTTTTTTTTGTTTTTATTTTAATATTACTTACAGAATTTGGATTTGGCATATGTCTGAGGCTACCCTGAGTAACTATCAGATGAAACAGTACAGGCAGTGAAAATAAATTCTCGCTAGTATGCACCAAGTTAGAGAGACAAAAAAGAGCCATAACTGGAGAGACATGGTGGTGTATGTGGGCTCAAAGCTAGGAGCAGCCTTTGAAACTAATGGCAAGGCAAGGTTTAGGCATAAATTATGTTGCAAAAAAAGTCACGTGTATAAGCCATCCTCCTTCCTCTGTGCTTCTCTCTGTGGGTAGAAAAGAAGTGACATAAACAATAACCTGCAAGATGCAGGTGGGATAAACTGTAATCCTTTCCAATAATGGCAACAGAGTCGGGTACCTGCAGCTCTGGGAGCAGATTCACATCCACACAGGTGTAGCTGCACTGGTTGTGCAAGAGGTGCCACACAGGTACCTCTCTGCTGTCTCTGCCACGGGGATCTGCAGTTCTGTAACTGCACAGGTGGGTCCATGACTTATTTAAAGAGCTCCATCTTTTCCTGCTTCATAGTGAGTGCAACCAGTATAAATCCATAAGGGTCTCGATCATGTTTATGCTTTCTAGATATTAAGAATGCATAGGAAGAGGTGATACTGCAAGATAAGGCAAGTAGAGAATCAGTGCCAGCAATTGTACTGTGAACAGTAAGGTGGTGGGAATCAGAGTGCTTCTTTGCAAGGAAGATCAGAGATGCAGCAATGCCACAACTGCAGAACTGGGAAATAAAGATAATAGTTTAGAAGTAAAGATATTCAGGTTTGCTAAGAAAAATTTTAGATTTAGAGAAATTGGAGCATATTTTTGTCTTCATAAAAGTCAGTTTTAAAAGTAATTTAATGTGACCAATTAAAATTTAGATGTGGGATTTAGTTTATCAGTATTTAAAGAGGAGAGAGAACCACTAAGAAGTGGGTGATACAGAGTTGGTCCCTGAGGCTTTTGTGCCTACCTCTTAAACCACTGAAGTGGTGAAATTACACTTGAAGCCTCAGAGAAAGAGTCAGTGGCAGCATCTCTGTGCTCCCACTCCCTTTCCATCAGCCGTGCAGGGAGATTTGGAGTTTCAAATCAGCTCCAGATGATTTATCTCTACCAAATGCAAAGTTGTTTCCCCAAACTTATTTCCTCCTTCTCAAACCTCCCAACATCCATTTGTGCAGGTGGTTCTCTAAGACCCTTCAGTCAAAGCCACTGCAGTCCTACAGCACCCATTTGGCAGTGAGCAGATTTAGTTCCTGTTTTTGTTTTCCAGCTAATTTTTTTTTTTTTTTTGAGCTGGCAAATCCTCTTGTACTGCAAAAACATCTGAGAGTAAAACATACTTTTTTTTCTTTTTTCCTTCCTGAAATTTCTTCCAGATTACAATGATAGTTTCCATGTTTAACATGAAATCCCACTGTTTGCATCACAGCTCCTACTTCATTTATGTGAAAAAGCATGTTGCTGTTCTTTTCTATGGTTTTTGTTGAGACTGTGAGGGTTTGTTTTCTTTTAAGCCTGATAAACTACTTCCTAACAAAGGATGTAACTTGAATCAGTACTTTGCTCTTCTCCTGTGTCTTTTGTGAGTGTGTGTTTTTTGGATGACTCTAAGCTCACACCTACACTCTTGGTCTGACTTGGAGGAAAACAAACTCCTCCACTCCCATCAAAGCCAAGTGACTGTGAATCAGCACAGAGGTGCCTGACAGCAACAATAAGTGCCATGTACTGGAATGAAAAAGTTACTCATCTTGACTGTTAATGCATCAAGTTATACCTGCCACAGCTCTTCTCTGTGAAACATGCCTTGGTGAAATGCATTGGAACCTGCTGTTTGCATCCTGACAAGGCAGAGCAGCTCCCAATGTCCATCCATGGCATCCAGATCCTCCCAGAGCAGTCAGGAAATGCAGACAGAGGCTAAAACATGCATTTACAATACAGGGAAATGAAAATTGGTGAGAAGTCTTGCATCCCCAGTTGCAAGGGTTGTCATTAGGACACTGAAAACAGGAAACACATCAAGATTGCTGGATAATATCACTGCTCTTTCTTTGGCCTGAGGAGAAATTTAAAGCAGAACTCATGAATTGTTACATTGGTTGCAGCAAGTTGGGATTTTGCTTGTACATTCTACAGTGACACAGAGTAAGAGTGATGGATAACACTGGTTAGATCTGCTGTGGGAGGGGACTCTGGTCTCCAGGGAATGCACAGGCACGTGTTTCTCCTGAAACCCTCGAGCAGATCTGCTGAGCCCTCCAGGTCTATCCATCACCCTTTGCTCCAGGCAGCATGGCTCGGTGTCTGGAGATCCCAAGAGGAATGAGCTCACTGGGATCAGCTCTGTGTATGTAAATGGTTTGCTGAGGCAGGACCTACAGAAGCAGTGGGTCCCTTGAAGTCCATGAAATTATCGTGGGATTAAAATGGAGCAATTAAGAAACTACAATCTTTGGACATCTCTAGGTGAAAAGCTTATTGTGCATGCTGTAATTTTCACATTCCTGATTCAGAGATTGTAATTGTTGTGATGGTGATTTGTTTGGGGTTTTTTCCCACAAAGGGTATAATTGGGTGTCAGAGCAAATGATCTGAGGACATCTAGAAATTCAGAAGGTGCTTTCAGTCTTTTACCTTCTGTTCCTTTCATTATATTCCAATGACTACAATATAAGGCTTAATAGGTATTTTGTATGTAGTGTTTGTTCCTAACTTTAAAACCTTTGGTGAGCTTTAATGAAATTAGCACTGTGATCCTTCTGTGAGACAGTAAATACATGCAAGTTCACCTTTGCACACAGCCTAGAAGTGAGATATTGAAAAGCATAAGAAGAACTGATGTCAGTGGCTCTGTCTGTACTGTGGTGAGCCTCAACTTTGGCATCATCCCTCATCCCACTCTGGGAGTGGATCTGCAGCAAATCTCTAGTCAAAACCTTATACCTTATATATATAGGGGGTTGGGAGATGGGATTTCGTCTTAGTACTGGTCACCTTTGCATGTTTACTCCTCTGGTTTCATTTAACATAACTCACATCATTAGTCTGACCAGGCTGGAATTAGGTTTGGTTTGTTTTCCTTTTCCTTTCCATTTATTTTTATGACAGTGGCATTCATGCATTCTCCCCTAGGGGGAAAAGGAAAATAAAAATTAAGGAGAGCCCATGTGTGCTTTAAACAAGAAAATACAATATTTGTAGCTCAGAAAGAAAGTACCTTCAATTAAAGGAATATCATTGCCAAAGAGTAGTTGCCTTATATTGATGTTTGCAGAGCCCTGAGTGTCCAATAGGCCTGTATCTATATATTTACATTCATATGTAGATTTTATCTATATTAAAAAATAGGAAGCCAAACTAGTATTTGTATGTGTACATCCATTGCATGAACTTAATGCATAGCATAGATAATATAAAGCATTTATATACACATGCACACAACAGAGATTTGGGTTGTAATCCTTCTTTATCTATAGAGTCCTGGAATACAAAGGAAAATTAGCAGATCTATAAAAATAAAACATAACAAGATTGGTCCTGCAGGAAACTCCTCCAGGAAATTCCCTCTGGCAGGAGAAGCCTAGATGGAGGATTTATCCAGCTCTTGGGAAGGTACTGCAGCTCACACTGAGCTTGTTGGGGCACAACTCCATCACCAGCTGACGACTTTAATTGCAACCCCAGGTGGATAGTTCAGATGTAGCATCAACAGGCACGGATCAGAGCACTTCCGAATGTGAGCTCTTCCAGGAGAATTTATACTCCTGGTCTTTCCAGGTGTTGGAGCTTTTACAGGGAGTGCTGTCATCTGTGGCATTTGTTTTTTGCATGGGTTGCACACCCTCAAAGCACAAGCTGTGCTGTAGGACAAATACGTTTGTGTGATGAGCTGAAGAGTCTGATGAAGCTGAAATGATCCTCTACACAAGCAGGGGAAACTGAGGGATCTTCTCAGTTTTCTGAGTTATATTTGTGGGTTTTTTCAATAAAAACTAAAGTTAGATGCTTACTTCTAAAGTTAACATTTCTGTTTCTGCTTAATCTGCTCTCTCATCTTCCCTTCCTTAACATGATTGATTGCAGTGTTCTCAAAACAGCAACAGAGCTCTTTGGCAGCTTGAGATTTTGAATTGTGCTGTAGTGGCAGGAACAGTTGGCAAAGGTTTCTGAAAGGTTAATCCACTGAGGATTTATGGGTTTGTGTTGCAGAGAGTGCAAACATTATTTGTGTTGTCATGCTATAAAGCTATAATCTGACATTGATGGTTATTTTGATTTTGCTTATATTTCGATGAATGGGAATTACATAATAACAATTTTCCTATGCAGAGCTTGAAGTGGCTTAGAAAACAGAGTGAAATCCTTTCTGCCAGGGTAAGGAGGCAGGGAGGCTCTCAAGGTCAGACAGTGAGCACAGTGTGGAAACTGCATGACAGATTTTGGCATCCATCGTGTTGTTCTCATCCTTCCAGGTTTCTCTGCCCCCTGTCCCCAAGCCATCGAATATTATTTCACCTGGCCAGAACCAGGGCAATCCACTTCAAATATGCTTTACTCCTTCTGTCTCAGTGTGTGTTTATTTACATGGCTTCATGCAGACATCCCATTCTTAAAAGGCCTGCCATGTTTTGCAGGGTACATTGCAGTTTCTGCTTTTAAATCCCACATCTTCTCTTGAAGACCTCAAGCTTCATGGAAGTGAAAGTCAATGTCAAGAGATATTGCATCAGGTCATGTGATACTAAAAAGAAACACCTTAATAGAAGGGAATTGGTTTACTCATTATTATCACTTAAGTCCTTTGCAATAGGGTATCACAAGTGCCAGGAGCATGAGTCAACACAAACTTTGGACATTTAGAGAAATATCAAGAATTTATGGGATAAACAGAACTGCAAAGGAATTTAAATGTCCAGTATGCTCTTGACAATGACTGCTAACCAGTGATCCAGAGAGCATCCAACCTTTTTATCACAATTATTGCTTTTTTAAGACATTACTGGAAAAGGGAGTTGGGTATTCTGTTCACAGTGTATCAGGCCGAAAAAGGGTTCTAAAAATAAGTGAAAGATTATGGATCTCAAGGAAAAAGAGTTGGGCAGAAATTGATTTTCTCTGGTAATAGAGAAGTTGTCTTCAAACTTTGGTCTGAAAGCTGGGCTGGTTCTTATTAGTTTTAATCAGTTTGCATGTCTCTAATTAAGAACATTAGTTGTCTCTAAGTCCAGTGGGAACGTTTTTGCAATCTGTGCTCAAAATGTAAAGTTGAACAGCTTACCTCTGGGAAACAGGAATTCAAAAACAAACCTAATGTGACAGATAAAAAAGGCAACATGCAAGCTAACAGAATTAAAATTTGGTGGTTTAATATCAGTGAGAAGGTTCTGGTCGTTTTGTAGGAAAGCAAAAGTCCTGACCAAAGCTGTGCCCTGCCTGTAAGGGACCAGTTCATATCTGCAACAGGATGGTGAGGGGCTCATGTGAGCGCTCATGCTCGTTCAAATTTCACTGCATTTCTCAGCCCCTCAGACACAAATATCTGTGAGCATACACACACCTTTGAGACTGACTTCCTTCAGTCTTCCCTGCACAGACCATACTGTATTCAATGGCATATTTTTGTTGCTGGTCGTATTTCTTTCTATCTCAAACTCTCAGAACAGTGGTCTTCAAATTAGCTGTGATACTGGAGTAAAAAAGCATGTCAAAGCTTAATATGTGTGATCTGGAGCTGTGAATTGGTTATCTGTTTCAGATGTTTCATCTCTATAAGGCTACACCCTATAATCTTTTGCATTCAGCTGGGAAATATGGGATACTTTCTTTACATTTGGCATAATGTGCTCTTTCCTGGCAAAGCTGAGTGCTTTAGGTCTCATCTGTTCTTCATACACTGTCACTTGAGTATCAGGCAGAGTATGCATTGGTTTCTTCCCCCATGCTCCAGAAGCAAAGTCTTGTTAAAAGCGGATGTGAAAAGGAACTGTGACAACAGTAAAAGACAGAATTGTTGTGCCATTAATCCTCTAAAAGAAAACAGAAGAGGATTTTACTGAAAAACTGTGGGAGGCTGAGAAGGAGTTGGGTGAGAAGTCCATTTCCTTCTTGGCTCTGAGAAAGGAAATAACAAAATTTGGAGAACAGTCACCACCAGCATTTGGATATTTGACGGTTACCACAGAAATGCCATATTCTAAGCATATGGAACAATTGCAGCCCACTGGGTTGATATGTTGGCAAACATTGACTTCCTAATGGCAACTGCTGTGCAAGTGACAAAAATGCCTCTGTGCCTTCTGGTGTGAGGAAACTGTTTAAGCACAGACTCCTGGCACGACTCGGTGTGCTGCCAGAGCCACTCCTGCACTGGCAGCGAGGGAGGTGACTGGGGAGCGAGGAACATCTGCCACCTGGGGTGGAACTCCTGCTGTCCTCAGCAGGGAGCGCCATCACCTCAGCCTGTTGCAGAGGTACGGACTCCATCTGAAGCAAACACAGCACAGCCCCACACCTCGGGTGGCATCTCTGGGGACATTGATTTGCAAGTGCCAAAGGGGTGTCAGATTGAATTGGAGAGTTGAAACCATCGACCACTGCTTTATTTCTAAGACATGTCTGTTCCTCAAGCTCTCTTGAGGTTTGTCTTATCTTTCTATGCAACTTGATTGCCTCAGGGACTTTAGGTTTCATAGCCACAGTGTTTTCCATGATTTCTGTAAGTTTATCTTCACCCTGCCCTCTAAGGGAGAGAAATGGGAAGTGATACTCTCATTATTTAGGTGGAGAACAGAAGAATAGAAAGATCTAATAGTCTTGTCAGTGCTCATGGAGGAAACCCATGGCAAAGCAGGTCCAAGTTTCATCAGATTTTAGCCATTCCAGGGTTCTAGTCTGCCTCCAGTGTTTCCAGTCACCTTCCTCTTCTCACTTCCTTTACACTCAGCTGATGTTTCAGATGACATTTGCTCTGTTCTATCTATCTATATCAAATCAAAAGATATTGTAGATTGCAGAATGTCACTTTTCTTTTTCCAGCTAAACGCAGAAAACTGTCCTAGAATGTAGATATAGCTTTAATTTTTTTATACTTGAAAATCATATGACCAAAATAACTATCAAATAAGAAAGCTACTTGACCCCTAATTCTTAATTAATTTATATTTAGAAGAAAAATAAAAGAGAAAATAATCTAAATGTGGAAATAATCTAAATGGAAAAGTTGTGTGAAGTGGTGTTACTCTCAGGGTGAGATAATTAGCCCAAGGGAGTCATTTCATATCTGTAAATGCAAAGGGACATACTAGTTGTCTTAAAATTGGTTTGAATGTTCATAAAGAGTAACTTGAACTTTCTAGTTTGGTTATAGCATACACAATGCCCTCTAGTTCTTATTCATGGCAGTACTGTCACTTTGGAAGTGGAGTTCTGACAAGTACAGCTGTGGTAGAATCTGTGGAGTCCAACAGTATTATTGGATAGCAGTTATTTAAAGGTCATTTATTTTGATTTAGTTGAAATTATTTTGAGAGGCTGGACACATCAATTATAAATTGGAAGCTACAATAATCCTCCTCTAGATTTAAAACTCAGGTAGGCTGAACTCTTGACCTCGCTGTTTCCTGCCTCTGAACAGCTCAGAGCTGCTTGCAACTTAAATTGAAATTACCCTTCTACATAATTAACTTCTGCCTGCAAAAATTTTGCACCTTTATAGGGAAGTTCAGTAGCAGTGCTTTAATGTCATGTTGTGGTTTAATCTCAGAGAAGCAATTACTGTTGCTTGGTTACTGGTGCCATTGCTACCTCATTTTTAAACCAAAACCCAGGCTAATAGCACATAGTTTTAGGTTTAAGCCTTAAAAGAAGGTGCAAGTGAGGGTTAAGTCTGATTTAGGTCTTTGAACTTTTTTATCTGAGTCTGGTGTTTTTCTGTTTCTGTTCAGGTACCAGAAATATTTTTCAGTGGGCTGTAATTTTGGTGTTTTTTTTCTCATATGTTCTTGTAACTTTCGGGTGATTTTTGTCAGTAGGATGAAGTGCTGATAACTACAAGGGCTCCAGAGCGGACCAGAAGCCTGATAGTTCTGAGTTCAAACAAGAATTAAACTTAAGAGTCATGAAAACATATGAAGCAAAGTCCTTGGAAAAGACAGCTGGTAACCTCATGAGCAGAAACTGATGGTTTCAGTGTCCTGTCCTGCCAGTGGGAACAGGTTCCTTCTTGGCAGACAAATTTAATAGATTTCATAATCTTTGTAATATGGATTTCAGCAGCAGGGACAGAGAATCTGCAGGTCTTGGGTTGGAACAAAGGAAGCATCCCATTGATTTAATTGGAAATGTTGGCTAATGACTCCATGCCAAATACTGTTACAGTCTTAAGGAAGCTAATGGTGATTTCTTGGCTTGAAGGGTCACCTTAAAAGCTTCATATTTGTTCTTGCATTAGTTAGAAGGACATCAAGGACGTCAAGATAGCCAGTGTCTATTTGACTCAAATGTTATTTTATGTAGACACCCTTCTTTTCAAATAGAAATATTCCCAAGTCTTGACCTGAAACCTGATCAGTAAATAGACATGGTGGGAAACTTATGCTACTGGGTTTGAGTAGAGAATGAAATTGAGACAGACAACCACAGTCATTCCAAGCCACTCTCACTGACTCATCTTCAGCACATATTTCATGTGCAGCAGTGCTCTCTCCATTGTGTACTTGTCATCCTTCCCTCATGGAAGTGAATGGCTTAACAGGGACTTTGGTCTTTTGCAGGAGTTAAGTCTCCCTGCCTTTAGGTAGAAAACTTACAAATGCTACAGATTTATAACCAAAGTTATTCCAGTATTCTGAAAGTGTAAATTCTACCTCACTTCACAACCTCTCCCCTTGTGGAGAAGACTATTTTAATACTAGGGGAATAAAATGTTTCTGTCATGAATAAGGATATAATAAGACCATCAGTAAACCAGGGAAAAACACAAGCTTTGAGCATGATGCATGTGATGAACAGGACCTGAAAAGAGAGGAAATTCAGACTTATTGCTGAAACTGAAGATGAATGACATCCTTATCCTGCCATCATTAAAGCTAAAATGCTAACCATTATATTTTCCCCCTCCTATAGATTTTTTCCCCCAGTTGCAGTTATCAGGATATTTAAACTTTTTCATGGATTTGCAGATCCATGTAAGGAGAAAGTACCATATATTTTCATTTTGCTTAATGTTTCAAGTTTATACTTTTCCTGTGTTTTCTGGTTCCTTCAAAGTCTGGATTTGAGAGTTTAAAGCTTGAACTCTAGCACTCATCCACAGAAATACATGCATTGCTGATAGCCATGTGATGTTCAGAAGCTTCTTGCAAACAGTATTACATGTATCCAAGTGCTGAAAATTTATACTGTAGGTAAAAAAAGTGGGCTTATAAGACAATTTCTCGGCAGAAAGTTTGTACATATATTTGACTGTCTTAAGTTTCTGGAACTATGCAGTCCTGAAAGAGGACTGTGCATTGAAAACACACCAAAACCCAGAAGTTTTGGAAATGGGAGGACATAGGACTGAGTAACTGCTTTATAAGGCCTGCCCATCTCAGGATGTGGGTTTGTATTTGTCTGGAACAACAATCACTTTCATTGTTGCCCTGTAATCCATGCAAACAAGCTTTATTTTGGGTATGTGCAAATAAAATAGTAAACAGAGACCTACTGTCATGACGTGTAAACACTCAAGAGTTACAGCCTTAAAACAAAATTTGGATCTGCAAAAAAGCAGCTGGGAAGCCTTTTAGATGAAGTGAACTGCAAGGGTGCTGCCCTGGCCCCATCCCCTGGGGTTGAGCTGACACTGGAAGTGGAGATCCAGCAGCCACAGCCTGGGGTCTGTTCTGCAACTCCCCCATCCCAGCCCTGACAAGGAACACTTACTCCTGTTTTGCCCCCCTCAGCCCCCCTCGAGCAGCTGACTGATGGTTTAAAGTTGGCTTGTGAAGCACACAGATGTCCAGCTCCAGGAGGAGTCACTTCAGTAGAATCATCTCCTTGACAACTCATTTTTCTTTGTCTGTTTCTTGGCTTCGTAGCATGGCCCTGCCTGCATGTCTGGTGTGGGGCTTGACTGCTGCAACTTTGCTTGATCCTCCTTGATGTATTTTATTTCCTCTTAAACTTATCAGAGCTGCTGTTGCCTACAGAGTAAGTCTTGAGGAAGAAGGAGGAGGTTGTGAATCATGTATCTGAAGTGAGGAGAAAGATCTCCTTTTCAGAGTGCATTTCTGGGTTTTTTAATGTATCTGTGGAAACACCTATACTGCCATGCATGGAGCAGATGAATGTGGAAAAGTAACCTTGGTATCCCTGTGTACATAAAATGCAGGAGTTTTATAACACTGCAGTGCCAGGTACCTGACAGAAACAGACACATCCAGGTGAGCAAAGGGTCCAGTTGAGGTGTCCTGCTCAGGTGGACCTGGGGTGGTGATATGGCAGGTTGAAGTGGAGGTCCCTGCAGAGGGCTTTAGTCTCTGAGGTGGGGACTTGGTGCTTTCCAAAGCAATATAACCATTACATTTTGTCTCAAGCTGTTCACTTAGATCTACTAATTTCATTTAGAAATTGTCATCCCATGTGACATTAGGTACTGATTGTTGACGAATTATCTCCCTCTCTGAAATCATAGAGTTATTGTCCTCTCCTCAGTACCTGTGCTTTTAGTATTCATTCTTTGTTACAGATGGCCAGAACATGGTCTGCACATTTCTTCCTCCCATGTACTCTTCATGTGACAGTCCTCCATTGCTCTACCTACCTGTGGGTGAAAGCACTTTGAGTCCAATGGCATGGAGGGGATATTGCATTCATTTCTGTGTTGCAGTGATAATCTGTATTTTGGTGCTAATAAGAATTTTTCCACATGTGCTTAAAATTGTTGATTCCAATGAGAACGGCAATCTTTCTAATGATAGGAAGTCTATTCTTGCAAAGGCACACTGTGTTTATGAAAACAGAACAGTGCACTGAAAGGCTAGCTGCATATTTTCTATGCTCATCTTGTCCCTTTTATCTGTACCCAAGAAAGGCAGTTCCTTTGGGTGGGAAGGTCAGACTGCCCTTGGGGTCATGCCTCTCTGTGCTGCCCTGTGCAATCTCACCCCCCTCTAATGCTGCTTAGGAGTCTCCTAAAGATGCACTGGGCACACTTAAGTGTCAGGGTGGTTTGTACAGACAGAAGGTAACCTAACAAGGGAGCTCTCACATATATTATTCCTTGTCAACATCAACACCAAGAAAGAGATTATTTACAAATCTGTGGTGTACAATTATGATACATCCAACCTGTGATGAATTGTGCTAGTCAGAGTAGTATGCTGTGTCCTTGAGACTGAACCATCTCCTTGCCTTGCTAATCATTTTGACTGCTTGTCTCTAAGCTGAACTGATTCAGATTCTGGTAATTTTTTTTTTGAATCAGACAGCTAAATCCCCAGAAAGAGTGGAGTCTTTCTAATAGTCCTGTAATATCAAAGCAAAGTAGTCTCCACACTTCTAAATTTTGTTGGAAAAATATGTCCCATTGGTCAAACTGCACACTAGCACTTCTCTCTAGGCAGTTTTTCAAGCCTTTGTCTCCTCACAGTGAATGCCTCATGCTCTCAGAAGGACTTCAGGAGTGTGGGGTTCCTACGGAATACCCAGACTACTTATAACATTCTTGCATTGCCTACAACAGACTTACCACTTTGCTGTGCCACATTGTGTGAGAAAGCTGGCAACCCATTACACACTCCTGCAGCATCTCCTGAGCCTCCTCGGGGACATGCCGTGCTGAAGCACAGCACACACGGGCATGTTGCATGGTTTATTCTGTGCCTTGTGCCTCCATGGGGGGCACAAGGCACCTCTCTTTTGGGAAGTGCAATTTTGCAGGACCCTGAGGAATTACAGAGTCCTGTAGAAAAAAAACATACTTCTCCTGGCACCAGCAGAAAGCAGATGTTAACCTGATCAATTATCGATGAGGCAGAAGGACAATATGCAAATTGTAATAGACTACAAGCAGCATCTTGTATGTGGTGAAAAATAGAAAAGGAGAGGGAGCTTTGGTAGATGAAACAGAAATAAAAAGTGTACAGGCATATGAAGCTCTCAGTATTCCAGGATATATTTCTGCAAAACAGCAAATGAGCCACAATTCACTATTAAAACTGAAATGCGTTTTGCTGGCTTTACTCAGCCCACTAATTGCCCATGAAAATTCAGGTCTGGTATTTGACACATTAATTACTCAAAAAACATTTACACTAGGGTTTGTAGAAAGGAACAAAGAGAAAATGTAACTGAGAGAATAAAAAGCTGGAAAGCGAGGGGAGGAGGATTTTGAGACAAGTCTTTTGATGCATTAATCACACAATATTCTCTGGGGCCAAATGCTGAGCACTGTAACATGTGGAATGAGCAAATTCCCATTAACTGCACCAAAATGGAGGGAGGAGCAGCAGTTGCCCAGCAAGAATGGTCACTGGTACACCCACCACAGCACACATGCCCCAGTGTTTGTCAACTATAGAGGGGAGAATGTCGTGGAGGGGGGAGACCTTGAGGACGTTTGCACTGAGCCCTGCTTTACCCTAGGGATGCAAGAAACAACCGGTGTCATGGCATGTTCCCATCAGGTGTCCCTGACTGTCCTCTGCAGGCTTGTGTCTTGGTAATACTGGCTTTTTGAATGTAATCACGGGTATCAGGGCATTGCCTACAACAGACTTAGCACCACTTCCTAACTGTTCTGAGATCACAGACACCAGTGGGTGGTAAATCTAGAAGATAGGAAAAGAACATGAATGATATGCTGGTGATTACCCCTCATTACAAAGCCAATGTCATTAACATAGGAGTAAATAAGAGCCTTGGGGAAATTTGGTCTTTATGAAGCCTCTGAGGAATAAAAATGAATATTTTTTCTCTCCCAGATTCTATTGATTGTGGTGTAAAGAGTATTTATATTGTGTGCCAGAAAGGAGGGAGGTAGGTTGTTTGCTGTGAGGAGAATTAAGGCATGAGTTACTATTGAAATTAGTACCCTTTATCGACTGAATCCAGTCATCTCCAATCATTACAGTTTCACAGAAATGTTAAACTGCTTTAAAACTTTCATTTCCCCTTTAAAACTAAATTACTTTTGTGCTTTCTCTAGCAGTAGTGCCACCATAAGGCAAGCAAGTTACAGTAGAGCAAACATATAAACAACAATCAAGGCATAATTACTAAATGGGAATCACACTTTCTAATGCTGCTTTTCCCAACCCAGCTCTGTGTGTACTGTAATGGAAACTCTCTCCTGCTATTTGCAATCGAGTTCCTCAAGCAGATGTCGGATATGCTTGAGCAGTTTGGGATTGTCTGGTTCACTGATTATGCAGTTCAATCCAAAGCTCTTTTACTTTTTCTCTTAAATTAAGAAAAATCCTTTTTAGGGATAGATGGGAAATTCTGAATAAAATAATAAAACACATGAGTATTCCTTCCATTATCTGTAGCTTTTACTGAAAATTGAAACCTTATTTTGGATTACAAGATTCACTTTCCTCATTTTCCTACAATTACCTAATGTTTCTGTCTCAGTCATGAGCATTAATCTAAATTATGATATGCTTTCTATGGAATGACACAACCAAATTCATCTTGGGCAAGAAAGACTATGGTGCCCTAAACTCTGCTTTACAAAATATGAATTTTGTTTCAGTTTCAGATAGCTTTTCAAAACCTGTGGTGCATATCCCATTAGAGCATAGCTTCTGAACTTTTTGAGATTTATTCATCACAAATCACCCCGTTCCTGTTCGTCTTTTGATATTTGTCCTCAGAAAGAATTCACACTGTTCAAGTCTGAAAAACTCCAAAAACTACAGTAAAGGATCGCAAATCACCTGAGCTTTCAGGTACCTCTAGATCCCACAGCCCCACAGAGGTTCTCTCTAGACAGAGATTGGGTTAAACTTTGATTGTAGAATTCAAAAACTACCACTGCTGTAAAATACTGAACTGCATATTTTTAGTCTCATTTATTTCTATTGTTGAAGAGCTTAAAGCCCTAATCAAACACCAGCACACCATTTGGCAAAGCATCGTACATTAAAAGGGGAAAAAATGTTCCTGTTCTCAAAGAACTTCAAATTTGCATCTCAAGGGAGAAATAGAGGAGAGCAAGAAAAAAATCTAAGCAGCAAGAGAGATGCAGAGGTATCAGGACACCAGCAGAATATAATGGGATTTGTTTTGGTTTTGTGTTTGTTTTTAGTTCTAAGGGATATTTGGAAATGCATTCAAGATGTAACTTGGTGAATGAGTGGAAAGAAACAGAACTGGTGCTAAACTTTCTTGGGTAGGAACTGACATGTTAAGGAATAAGAGATTAGATATTGGACTCAGCAACTAACATCACCAATGACACCTTTCCAGACTTTTTTAGACTGAATAATGTTAATCCAGAGCTGATCTAGTTTGGCCACATTTCCAATACCTGTACTCAGTTGTAGAGGATTGCATGGTTTAATAAGAGATTAGATTTCAGAGACTGAATTTCCTAAGCCTATGTAAGCAGTGTGCAGGACTGGCTCTTGTTTTGGGTGTCTTGTACCAGGAATGGAGCTGAGATGAAGAGCAGGGTTTGCTGCTCCTGCTGCCACTGCAGGATGAGAAAAACGGAGTCAGAGACTGCTCTGCTGCAAGCCAGGGCTCCTAATCCCTGTCACAGCATGTACCATACACTGGAATTCTCTGCTGAGCGCTCAGACTTTCCAGGGTTCCTACCCTAGGCAAGATAAGCAAATTAACTGTGGTTCTTGTGCCACCTCATTGTTCTGCTGCCCTCCACAACTGCCTGCTCTGCCTACAAGCAGTGACCTGTCAGCTGGAAGTTTCTGAGGTCAGGAATCATAGTGCAGGTCTGGCATCCTCAGTGCCTGTGTGGTGTGAGCTCGGTGGGTGGAGGAAAATGTTCAAAACACTGGGAAAAACAGTGTTTTTGTGGACTGCCTTTCCAGGTGGGTCAAAGACTTTGCTGTTCTCAGCTGCCATTGCCTGTTATTCTGGATCTGGTATGCACATACGGAATTGGAGTAAGGGGCCATTTCTTTCCTGATCAATATTTTTCAACAGGTGAAAAGATAATTTCAGTTTTCTGGGATCACTATCAGACTAACAACTCACTTTAAAAAAAATCAGCTAAACATTGTGATCAGTTGAGCCCAGAGTTTTCAAATGCTGTGCTTCACCTCATAAAGATGGATGAAAGGAGCCAAATATCTTGGTTCTTCAATCTGTTCTGAAATTTCCATCCCGAGTGCAATCAGATATAATCACGATGCCAATACTGGTAATTTATCATTAAAGTCACAAATAACCACTTGACATTGATAGAGAAAAAGAATGTCAGACCCCATCAGTGTGGCAGGCAAGATCCTTCTGCAGAGCCGCTCCCCAATTAGGCATTGCAGTGGAGTAACTCGGACTTGACTTTCTTGCGCTTCCAGTCACAAGCACTTTCTGTGAGTGAGGGTGGAAATGTACACCCAGTGCGTGCTGTGTCTGTGACAGGAGCGCTTTGAGCAGGAACACAGGGAGTTTCAAAATAAATTAGCACTCACCGAAATTGGGAACTGTAGAAAGGCATCAAATCTGCCCAGAATTGTGGAGATACGCTTTGTTCAGAGACCACCCCCCAGCCTCTTTTTGTCCTCTGCAGAAAGTTATTTAAAATCCTTAACAAGACCTTTGGAAACAGTTGGGCATAACCCAGGAGAAAATAATTTTCTCTTCCTTTTTTTTTCCTTTTTTTCTCTTTTTTTTTTTTTTTTTTTACTTTTTCAACTTCCAGAAAATATTCTCGTTAAAAGTGAGCTTTGTTTCACCGCCAGAAGTGAAGTGGTTGTTTCATAAGCCCTCATCTAAGAGTATCTTATGCAATAAATGAAACTAAGACACATTCAAGGGCAGTAAAGGAACCCAAGGAATTGTGCAGCTGGACATAGTGAGATGTAGAGGGAGACTGCCTATAATTTATTTTGCAGTGTAATTGCTGTCTGATAGTCTCTAAGGATCTATGTGTACTTTGATCTCTATGGAGTTGAGAACCAAACTTAATGCTGCACATATATATGCAAATAGATATAAACTTTAATGTTCAGGGGCATTGTGTCATTCACAAAATATAATGAGCCATATTATCCTTTTCTTATAGCATGAGGCCAAAATTCAGCAAAGCATAGCAGCATACACTTAACTTTCATTTTGAAGGCAATGACACTTAGATACAAACTTAAAAGCTTTGCTGAATCAGGCTGGACTTCAGCATATGCTTACACTGAGATGTGCACTGAAGGGAGTGTTTAGTTGGCATTTAAAATACTGTTCTGTTCACATTAATGCAAACCACAGTGTTTCCTTTATATGTGGAAAAGAAGGATGAGGGAGAATCTAGTTTGTTCCTCAGACAAGCCCACTTTACAAAAACATCAAAATGGACCTTGCAACCCTACAAACTGTGCTGCTCTTTAGAACAGACACAGGGAGCAGCAAACAAGTCTTGGATACAGGGAACAGTGAGCCAGTCGTTTAAGCTGGAATGATCATGAACTTGCTTTCCTTTTGACAACAGCAGTTCTTTTTAATTAAGCTGCAATATTGTCAGAGGACCTGAGGGACAAGCAGGACACATGGCAGCAGTGTGCTCTTGCAGCAGAGGCCAGCAGCTTCCTGGGCTGGGACTGCGGGAGCACAGCCAGCAGGTGAGGGGAGTTATCCTTCCCCTCCGTTTGGCACCGGTGACGGTCCATCTGGAGCTCTGTGTGCTGTGGTGGCTACAAATAGACATTTACAAACTTGAATAAGCCCAGTGGAGAGTTACCCAGGGGCCAGGGGCTGCAGCACAAGGAGAGGCTGAGTTTTGTTCAGCCCAGAGAAGGGGAGGGCCAGGAAGGTGGACCAGGCTCCTCTCAGAGGTGCACAGCAGAAGGTCAAGAGGCAACAAGCACAAGGTGGACTTGGGAAACACTATCCAGAAAAATGTAGGGGCTTGTTGCCTACGTAGGGTATCAATGAGGAATGCAGGGAGGCCATTGCCTCTCCATCCCTGGAATTATCCTGAACTCCCTGCTCTCCCTGCACCTGCTTTGAGCAGGAAGTTGGAGTGATCTCCAGCAGTTCCTTCTGACCAAAACTATTATGTGGAGAAAACCTTTTTTTGTAAAAAGCACCCCCACAGACCCACATTTCTTTTAACTTCTTTAGCAGTGTTAAATCTGCTTGTGTTGCACACATTTACCACCAGTCAGCAATTTTGTTACTGTCTTTCTGTTTAAATGAAGTGTTCCGACCTGGAGCCATTTGGTGAGAGAGGAAAAGTAATTATGCACCGAGCTCTTGTCGACTGCAGATTTCCCGCTCATTTTTATGTACCTAGTGATAATCTAACTCTCATAAAATTTAAGCACTGCTGCATTGCTAGCATTTCCACTTTGCTTGGAGAACTTTTTTTTGTTAATACTGTGCTACCAATTTACTTGAAAGAGAAGCCAGAGTCTCTTTTTACAGATAACATATCTAAATTTTTTTTATGATAACATGTCTAAATTTTGTTTTGATACTACCAGAAACAGTAAATTGGGTGAAAAAGTCACTGGATTCTCTTTTATTGTGTTCCTCCCAAAGCAATCAATTGGATTATTATTCATCTGCTGACTTAAAAGTAATGTCACCCCCTGAAACTCCATTTTCAGGCAAACTGAATTATTTCTGACAAGGATTCATCTGTGCTTGTACTGTGCATTGAGCAGTCATTGAAAGAATATGTAGATTTAGCTGCTTCTTTTAACATAGGCAGGGTAATGAAAGCCCATCTTACCTGTGCACTGCAGAAATCCATGAGTAATTAAGGTAAGCAGCCTTGATTTGTATTTGCAAAAGCTGAGTGCTTGTGTGTGGTGCTCAGAGAAATGATCTGTAAATGAATGAATACAACTACATCGGTATTCAGCATTATTTTCTGCCATGGAGCAAAGCGAAGGAGAAAACAAAAATATGGAAATGAGAAGAGTAGGTAATGTGAGAAATGTGAGAAGGACAAAATCCTCCTGAGAAGTGTAAGAGCAAGGGCATTTTCTTTCTGTTTCTTCCCTCTGCAATAGAACAGTGGATGTTCCTTGTTGTACTACACTCATTAAAATAACCTCAGTGAAGACAGATTCATTTTTTAATTGAAACTTATGTATATCCAAAAATTTGGAAATCTTTTTGAACACTCTGGGACATTTTATTTTAGGAGAATTTCAAATCTCTAAGATAAAGAAATAGGAGTGATTACACAAAGTTGTTCACACACTTTGAATACAGACTCATCCTTCTCCTGTTCTAATATAAGGTTGAGGCACATTTAGGAATAAACTTTCCCTCTGTATCTGATTGCCACTTTATTAATTCAGGTTTAAGACTGTATTAATTCAGGTTTAGGACTTTATCTCTTTATGTCTTTGTACAATATTTACCACATTTCCATACCATTAAAAAGAAATCTGTAGTTGTTATACAAGCAATATCCTTAGACCCACAGTGCAAATAGACCAGTTCTCACATAATGCCTGGCTCAGCACAGTTACTGCTGCTTTACAGAGCAAGGGAGGAAGCTAAGTCAGACAGAGAAGCCTGGCTGCCCAGCACACAAGTCAGGAACAAAAACAAAGGCTTCACCTGTGTAGACACATCCAAGATTTTTCAAATTCACTTCTAATTTTAACCACATTTGTATACCTATACAGTTTATCTTGCTGTCTTCTGTCCTACAGCTTCATACTGCCAACATCAGCTTTGTCAATATACCCACTGCTAAACTCTGCCCAGCTGATGACCAATGGGACAATAAAGAAGTCTCCACCATTAAACTCTCCATTCCTAGAAGTCAAAGTAGACTAGAGGACTCTGTAACTAAGTTCATATAAGACACTAGCTTCCTCCTATTCCTATACTGTTAGAGGCATTAGATTATTTTTTATTCTGTATCCTCAGAAACTGCTGATACTCACCAGTACTGCTGAGCATCTGAGAGAGCAGTGAGTCTGGGGACCCTGCAGTCCCCCAGCAGCTGTAGCTGTGCCAGGGCTGAGGAGGTTAATGAGCTGCATTTGTACACCCCATCACTGAGGGCAGCCACCAAGGGATGTTCTGAAAACCCAAAAGCTTTTGTATTTTGTTGAGATGGATGAGAAAAATGTGGTGCTTGTAAAGATAGGGAACAATGGATAATCTTCAAGGTTTAGGAAAAGCTCTGAAAGTCGAGTTGGAGAATTAAATTAATTTGTACATTTGGATGCAGTCTGAGAGAGGATGATTTAAGGACTTGACATCATTTTTGACACCATGAGTTTGTGTCATGGAGGAGGAGAGGGCATCTGTGTGAGTGAGCTGCTCAGGCTGTGTTCTATAAATTGAAAGCAGCAGAGTCTGATCTCTTTTTCTGGCAAATTATTTTGAAGGTTCTCGACACCCTGGTTATGTTATATGTGGGTGATGGTTGTAATGGGTCAGTCTGGAGATCCTGTGAGTACACAAAGTTCTCCCAGTGCTCATAGTCTCTGGTTTGGTTCTCAGCTCTGTCCATGATAAACCTCTTCCCTCCCATATACATTCAGGAACTCTCTTTCAAAGCTAAACAAGTCAGGCAATAGGACTCTCACTGGCCATTTTCTTAAAAGTAAGAAAATTTTTCGCTAAAGGCATAGAAAATCTATGTATTTGCCATATTTTCAGTCCTTCTGGGACAGTTTCAAACTGTCCCCTTGGGACACCTTTAAATAATTTAACAATATGCGTAAAATATTCAACTGTTCCTCCAGGAGAGCCTGTAACTTTTTGTTATTACATTACACTGTTTAAGGTGTCTGATGTATGATTAATTTTCACATGTCAAATATTTGCAACGGCTCAAGTATTATTTGGCCATTAAAAATCTCCCTCCCTTCCCTTCACAGATGTAGCTATTGCTTCCTCTGCAGAAGGAAACTGCTGTGGTTGAAAAGAGGCTACTTGGACATCAAGGGCTGCTTGGCAGCCAAGTTGTGCCAAAGCGTATCTAAACTAGTCACCATCACAGCACACAGTGATAAAGTCTTTCCGTTTCCAAACTGGCTGTCTTTTGGCAATTTCAAGCAATGTGACCCCATACTGTAGCTATCTGAGCTTGTTCTCTCCAGTTTTTAGTTATTAATACAGACACTTTAGTTATCAAAGATTTGACAGGAATGAAGGATTGACCTCCTGTGATTGAAGATGCAGACAATCTCAGCTTGTTAAAATAATAAATGGGCACCTGTCAAAGAGACACTCTGAGCAAATGTGGCCCCTGCAGATATCTCTATTGTAGATTTTTAAAAACTCCTTCTGCTTCCTTGTATGGATATTAATTAATAATAATATTTTCTTTTATTGAGATAGATGGAACTGCTAATTACTGTTTCCCCAAGAATCCCTCACTTGTACCATTTATCCTGTAATAATTAAACATCTCAAGGCAAAAAATGGTTGGTTAGTAGTTAGTAGTGATTTAAGTGCTGGTAAAGAATTGGCACATCAATTACTGCATAAAAGGATGGAGGATCTATCTCTGAAGTGATTGGAAATAACAGTGGAGGACCAGGAGTTTTGTTGGGCACCACTCTGAAAAGAATTTTCAAGCCGTAAAACCCCCAAAGCTGTATGAACCCTTATCAGTCAGGGTTCCCAGGGGCAGCTCCTGGGACAAACAGCCAAGAGTGCAGTTGTGAACTTACCACACACAGGCAATGTCTTACCCCAGTTCCACCTCAGTTTCTGTTGCTGTCACTGTGGTAGTGGCCAGGATGCCTGTACTTCAGCCTGGTTATTCTAGTTTTACTGTTGTGAATTAAGGTTGGTAAGAAGCCCTTAACAGCTTTGAACTGGGTCAAATTTTCCTTCCTCGAGAGTTCAAGAATATTGGTGGCATTGGAACAGGAGATTGATAAAAGGAGTCTTAGTCAGAGACTAAGGAAAACCCTCTCAGTGGGTGAGCTGAGATACTTTTATTGAAAACCATTTCTGGTGACGACCTTGTTGTACTGCAAAGATCCTGGTACTTTGTGAAAGAGAGGAAATACGTTGCTTTGCAAGGAAGTAAGTTCATAGAATTATAGAATGCTTTGGGTTGGAAGGGAACTTAAAGACAATCTAGTTCCAACTCCCTGCCGTGGGCAGGGACACCTTCCACTAGACCATGTTACTGACACCTTCCACTAGACCATGTTATTCCAAGCCCTGTCCAGCCTTAGCCTTGAACACTCCCAGGGATGGGGCAGCCACAGCTGCTCTGGGCAACCTGTGCCAGGGCTGCCCACCCTCACAGGGAAGAATTTCCTCCTGATATCCAACCTAAACCCACCCTTTTCAGTTTAAAGTCATCCCCCATCTTCTATCACTACATGCCTTTGTCAAAAGTCCCTCTCCTGCTTTCCTGGAGGCCTCTGTTAGATACTGGAAGGCTGAAATAATGTTCCCAAAGTAAGGAAACCCACACTGCCCTACAGAGAGCAACTGAATATATGCATATGCTCTTTCATAATAAATTGTTAAAGAACATTAGTTTTGAACGTTCAAATCATGCTGAGTTGGGGTGGAGAGAGATAATGAAATGAGCAGGTATTAAGAAATGGCCATCAGAATCTCCACTGGAAGCAAATTTAACACTTCAAGGTATTTTTAGGGTAATTATTTTAAGCTATGGATAAAAATAGGATTTCTTACACTGGGTCTATATGGGGGGAAGAATATTTTCATTCATTTAATTATTTTTTTAATTAAAAAGAGAACAATAGACAGTCTGGGAGGTTTTTTGAATTTTCCTCATGCTTCACTTTCTCTGCAAGAAATTGAGCATTAAATAACACCATCGTAAAGCAGGGGGGAAAGCAGGGAAAGCCACTATTTTAGGCTGATTTTCTTCAGTACATATTTAGACTTGATTTTTTTAATATAAACATCTTGTGTTTGGATAACATCACACAAGCATTATTAGTCATCGCTCTTATCCTTACTTGCTGACAGCATCCTATAGACATTGTTTAGAATCCTTCCCCAACTCAAGTCTCTGAAAGTTGTATAAAACAGCCTCAAACAGAAATATGAGCTTTGAAAAACTTGACAGCTCGGATTTAAATATCTAAAACTGATGCTTGCAAATTAGTTACCATTTCACATCTTAACAGTTTTGAAAAATTATTCCTCCAATAATCAAAAATACAGGAATTAATTTGGAAAAGTTGTGGTGTGCTGATAAACTAATAATCACATATTATCTGCTATTGGAGGAAGTGGTGAATATAATTCTTAGGGTTTTTTTCAATGTATATTACAGTCTTCAGCTCCTACTAAAGTCATTTTTTCAAGTATTCTTGTAGCAGTATCTTTGGTTGAAAGCCCAAAGGGAGAATTAGCATGTCATCATTTATACTCCTATTCTGAATTGCCCTGTGAAGGAGAGGACATCCATCCGGTCTGAGATATGGGACCATGCACAGAGTCTTTGGGGAGAGCTTCATCCTGTAAATAACAAATGACCTTCAAGTAAAGGGCTCGAGTCACAGTGACTAAGAAGCCACCGTTGCCTTTGCTTTAAGCTCCTGCTCCTGCAATGCATTCCAGTGACTGATGGTGCTCCAGCAGCTGCTCTTTCAACATGAAGGACAGTATGTTCATGTAGATCACCCTCTGTGGCTTGTGTTGTGTATGAGGAGGCTGAGGAAAGACATTTTCCTCTCTTGGCTGTTACTGTTCCTGGTAAGCCCCAACCCTAGTCGAGTTCCAGAAGACAGAATGGCAGAACTGTAAACTGATGCACACTCAGATTTAGCAAAACCAGGGTCAGTGATGCTGCCATGGGGGAACTTTAGCAATTCATTCACTTGTGTTCCATGTAAAGGAATTCCTGTTACTAAAGGGTAAGAAAGAGAGCGTTAGTGGAATTCTCTCAGGAGTCAGTGTGGTGGCAGAAATCAGACCATTAACTTCGAAATACTGACAGGAGGACCTGAATAACTTTTTTAACCAACTGAGGACAAAGGAACTGACTCCAGTGTTCATTAGTCCAGCCAATAAAACAGTATCACTGCATCAGAGTCTTACTAAGATTGATGGAGATTGAGGCACAAATTTGATTTTTGTCTATGGCTAATAAAAAATCATTTACCACTTTCCAGCCACTGCAATATCTTTGGAACTAAAACTAGACCTGGGACTCACTCAGTGAGTATATCATGATCTTCTAGAAATATCTAGAGTTCTTCATTTATCAAAGTATTTCTGAAAATTTCCAAGATAGAAAGGTTTAAAACAGCCTTGTGAGTATCACATGTGTCTTGGGGAAAGCAGGAAGAAAAGTTTCAATATTCTCAGTATCTTTTTGTAGGCTTGGGATTGTGTACTGAGACCCACATAGGCCACCTTTGCACTAATGTACTTGTTTGTAGGAGTTTGGGGGAAAACTGAGTGGTTTACCCTCATTTCAAAACAAGTTCATACGTTTTGTATCTAATCATAAGCTGTAATTATTTTAATATTCGACTTAGACATGGAGAAAAAGAACAGTAATGGTTTTGGATTTGTGTTGTAAACTAAATTTATGATCAATCACCTTAGATTGTTTGAAGCCTGCATGTCAAACTCAGGGGCCCATGTTTTGAACTAACCTTCATGGACACCATTCCTTGGACCTCTCTGCATCCATATTAAAGCACCTGACATGAAGAGGTGCTCAAGCCATGCCCTCAGAAAGGAAGTAGTATCGGTTCTCCAGCAGAAAAAGTTAGGTTTCTAAATTTATTTCCTTTGCTATGATGCTTTATCCTCTTTTTTGCTAAGACTTCAGGTAGGCAAGTTTGTCTTTTCAGCACCTGCTATTAGCAAACCCTATAAGGGATAAAACATAAAGATGCAAGTCATTTCAATAAGGTCAAAGAGCAAATAAATGAATGGCACATTTTATTCCACAAGTGAACCTGTACTTGCACTGGAAGTACACAGGTAGCTGGCAGCAACGAGGCACTCCCTGCTCAGCAGTGTGTGTTCTGACAGAGATGCAAGGAGAACACCTGGCAGGCCGAGTGCAGCCACGTCTTTTCCTTCTTGCTGCCTGAGGTTATTATTTTCATGGACCTTGGCACTGTTCTGAAAGCTAGAACACAATGAAAATAAATATATATGCAGCTGCTGTATGTTTCCTGTTTCATCTTCAGAGAATGGATATTGTCACAGATAAGGAGAAGAATATAAATCATAAAATCATTCAAGTGTGTTACCTTACCAGTACCATCTCTTTGCTACTACACTGTCTTCCATGACACTGATTCCCTTGGTTTGGAGGAAAGCAGCAATTTCTGCTTCTCACTTCATCAGCTGTCTAACCAGGCAAGCTTTTAAACCCCCAAACACTGTACTTGAAATTCTAGATCTGCTGAACAATGCAGAATTGTCATAGCCTTCCCTGAACCTGAGATTTCATATTTTAAAGCATTAATCTAAATAGGACCGTTTAGTTGTTTGGACTTTGTTGGTTGTTTTTTTGTTTTGTTTTGTTTTGTTTTTCCCTACAGCTTTCTTGTAGCATCTAATTTCAGCATAAAAGCCTCCAATGAGATCCTGATCCATAATGGCAGAAGCTGCACCATCTCTCAGTGTCAAAACATGACCTACCCAAACCCAAAGAACCTTTCAGATGAACCAGACAGACTGACAAGGAGTAGTAGAAAAGTATTGCTGTGTTACTGGTTTCAAGTTCCTGCAGATGAGTGTCTTCTCAACAGCAGAGTTCTCCAGTGACTTAATCTTTAACTCAAAACTGTCTAAGTATGAATGAAAAAGTTTCATTTGAAGTTATGAGTCATCTCTTTAGCATACTGGGCATAGTTCTTTTGATATCAGTGGACTAACAAAGAATTCCTTTAGCTGAATATATAGGACCTGTACATCTTTTCATTTCGCATGGAACCGCTCATGT
This sequence comes from Formicarius rufipectus, assembly GCA_013399695.1. NCBI lineage: Eukaryota > Metazoa > Chordata > Aves > Passeriformes > Formicariidae > Formicarius > Formicarius rufipectus. The sequence continues at coordinate 2,221,261 of VXAU01002171.1, forward strand.
GCTATGGGGTATCCCTTCCTTAGCAGGTGTGTGGGGCACTGCAGGGGAACAACCTTCCCCCTGGCCTTGGAGAGGATGGTGCACACCGGAAGGAAGGCTGCCACAAAGCAGAACTTGCTCAAATGTGCATCCAGTGCTCTCATGTCAAGCAGTGGAAATAAAAGTGAGCACATCTGTCCCCAAAGTAAAGCTTTCAGGATCCCTTAAACTACCACAGGAGGATGAATGCACACATACCAAACTCTTTTGATGCCAGAAGGAGCCTGTGAAGGCTTCTGCTGCTTGGAGCATCAGATGTGGGAGTAGTCCCTGTTTGCAGTGATCTACTGATCTTTTTCTGTGATTGAGAGAAGAAACAGAGACGGTTCCTGAAGTAGGACTCAGCACCCAAGATACTCCCCCATATGTTCAAAGTGCTATTTAAGGTCTCACATTGCAGTGTTATGATGTCGGAGTAACTTTTTCTTTCCTTTCTTCTCTAACAAGCACTGATGGCCTAAGTCCTTCCTTTGTCACTAAGACCAGATGGGGTTTCTCTGCTCTTGCCTTCTCTGCTTAGCTGTGATCTGGCAAGGCTCATCTAAAGTGCTGACAAAGAAAAGCAGTAAAAGTCTCTTTCTATTCATCTCTTGGTTCCTCTTGGAGGCTGGATTCACTGTCATTTCTTTGCTTTGAGGCCATAACCCCTCAGAAGATATGACTTTGGTCACTAAACCTTTTCAGAAGGTGCCAAAAAAAACAACCAAACAAACAGGGAAATAAAACCCCTCACTTATCTGATGATCTTGCAAATTGAGCTGTTTCATATTATCCTGAGGCAGACAGAGCAGAGCTGCTGTTTCAATGCTAGTTACCTTTGGCTGGTGAGAGGTACTGGAAGGCAGTCCACATACCCATTTGTCTTGTTTTATGGCTGGAAATCTTGCATTGAGCTTCGGAGGGTTCTGATTGCTTTCATCTTTATGGGGGCTGTTAATCTAAGGGCAGAGGTTGCATATCCTTACTTTAAGCATTGATGGAAAGAATTGACTAAAATCCAGTTGTTCTGAAGTGGTTTTAAGTATCACCCATTTTTCATTCTCCCTCTTTTTCTCTGTAGAAATTCTGAAATCTATTCAGATCGCATAAAGTACAAACAAAGAGAAGCCAAGTGTTTTAGTGCAGCGACCAGCATGCTTTGCAGATGGGTTATAATAAGATGAGAGTTGTCTTTGTCAGAGCTGAATCCATACTTTTCATGTACAACCTTTACAAATTGTGCCCATGTGGCAGAGTTTGAATTACTTTTTTTACAGCTCTAGAAAACAAATGCAAAAATCTTTCAAGTGCATTCAAAGTCATTACGGTACTTTGCTGAACTGAATCAATTGTCGTAACCTCTGTGGGTGTGTAAAATATGAAATTACTATCACTCTCGTAGTCTGAGTTTGTAAATTAGAAGGAATTGATTATAGGTGCTTTTGGAAAGGACTCTGGTGTATTAAAAGTGTCTTGATGACAAACAACAATATATTATTTGCAAGATCTTGCTTGATGAAACTGTCTTGTCCACTAATGGCTGTTTGTCTTTGTTATTGTTCTGACTTGCCTTCTAACAAATTGATGTGTGGGCTGAGATTTATCATGTGATCGCTGGAGGACCAGGAGACTTTGCCTATTAAAGTGGTTGCAATACTTGTTTTATTTGGTAATTTCAGATATTTTGAAGTTAGTTAATGTCAATATTTTCAAGTGTAGTCACTCTTCCCCCAAGAGCTAATTTTTATAAATAGTTGCTGTAAATTTATTTTTAAATTAATAAAAAAGTCTGGCTTTCTGACTACCTATTTCACTCTTCATGTATTCAGAGGTTCTATAAATTATGTTGTAACATTTTTCTTTATGTTTTAAGATTACTCTATGGTTTGCTATTTTTTTAACTCTTTTTTGTTGGGTTTTTTTGTGTCATATTTTGAAAAATCTTAATTAGTATATAGTGGAAAATCATTCTTTGATTTCTACTTAATGTTTTAATTCTAAACCTTTTGCTTTTTATTAGCGAAATCTGATCTGCTTGATTTTATTAGAACTAAATTGCTGTGTGTTCATGTTCCAGTGCAGAAATGGCATCTCATGCTTTCATTTAGGCATAACATAGAAGAGAAAGAGGAAAAAGAAATGTAAAAGAGTTGAAATAATGCAAGTTGATATAATATACATATCATTACAGTTTGGTTCAAGGTTGCTGGTCTGGATTTCGAATGGTTGGATACTGATAATACTTAAAGAGAGAACACCTGTAAGTGGAGACCTGCTTTGCTTTGCTGCCTGTCTCTTAACACCTTCTGCAGTCCACTAACAAAGTCCCCATGACCCAGTCTGGCAATTCTTTACAGGTTGTTATCCCAAACAAGTGCCAAGAAATTCCTTCGCACACTAGTACAACAGAAATGTATTTTTAAGAATAATCAGACCATTAAATTTGCATTATATTTATGTTTTCCATGTTCTTCACTATGATGCAGTAGGACCATATATGTAGCCATGGGATTATGATTTATGTCATGTAAAAGCAAACCTTAGGGACTTCAGAGTACACCTCTGAATTTAATATGTCCTGCAAATCATCACAGCTGAAGATCCAAATCTTTCCACAGGGAGATGTCAAGTTGGACATCATGGGATTTTTCAGGGTTAGAATCAAGTTTCAAGCATCACATCGTTGGGAATCAGCCCTGTTGAAAATTCCCGGTGGTAACACCGAGGGGTTATGATATGAAAGACTGAACAACAGTACTTTGAAGGAACAGAGAGAAATCTGCTCTGTGCCATATGGGAAGCTTTAAGATGTGTCAGGTTGTTAAAGATGATATTCCCATGTTTTTCATTGAAGCTTTTAGAGCTAGATGTAATGGAAATACATGAACAGAGGAGCATATTGTTCATCAGGTTGGTTTTCGCTGTGTTGTGTTGATTGTGTGTATCAAATGACTGCATGTATATTGTATGAGAAAACGTTGTGCTGCTATGCAATGTCCACCACAGTTAGTTTTTCACAGACAATAAAGTAGCAGTTACAAACTGAAATGAGGCATTAAATAAGACAGGAGTGACTCAGTCTTAAAAGACTACAGTGTACATTTGAATTTGAAAGGGAAGGTCTTAAAGACTTACAGCAGCCACAAAGGCAGGAGTTTGACATTGAATCATAGAACTGTTCAGGCTGGAAAAGACTCCAAAGATCATCGAGCCCAACCATTCCCAACAGCAGTGCCAAGGCCAGTACAGGCACCTTTAACCCTACCTTAACACTGTGAGCTGGCTAGGCAGTGACCATGGTCACAGGTGGGGCTTTTACAGCTCTACTAGAAAACTTCTAGTTTAAATGGCAGCTTACATCCTCAGATGACAAATTACACCTGGTCAGCTCAAGAACTGAAAACAAGCATGACAACCTTTTTTTCTACCTCTCTGCTCTTTATGAAACTAAAATAGTGCTTTTCTAGAGGGGTTTTTTGGG